>VXBX01005247.1:785471-843875 GCA_013400415.1 Scytalopus superciliaris | reverse complement strand
ATTCTTTCCCTCCCCCCCCCCCCCACACACACTTTCTGGTTATGAAATGTCATTGATAGTTTTCAGTTCCTTTAAAAATTAAGTATCATAAAAAAACTGTTCTGATTATTGCTCATTTCCAGATTTTCTGCTTGTTTCATATTGCTTTTAGTCCTATTTCCTTTGCCCCTTCCTTTTCTAATTGAGATTTCTCTTACCTGAAAATACATCTCCTATAAACAGGACTGTGCATTTAGGTGTCTAATAAGACACTTTCAAAAAAATCCTAATTATGTGTAACAGGTTTGAATACTGTTAATGACCATCTTCTGCTATGGAAAATTGGCCTCCTGAAAGACCACGTGAATATGTGAGTGTGTAAAATAATTACTTGTCATACTGGGTTCTTTTTTTTTTTTTTTCAGATAACAAATTAGGTTCTAGTAATTAGATCTTAATCACTGACATCTAGACAATGGTGTAGTTCCCCTCCAGCCCCCCTTTTTTTAAAGTATGATCAAATCACTTGCATCCACCAGATGAAAACATAATGTAAATTTACACTAAAGATGTGTTCATGTAGGTGACAGTCAGCTCATGGAGGCATTCCAGAATGAAGCACATGGACAACATGCAAGAGCATAATCGGCATATTTGCTTCCTCAGGCCTTAGTATCTGCAGACCTAATAATGCACGAAATCCTACTAGCTGCTTATTAGGCACCAATATACCTTTAAAAATCAAGCTGCTATTCAGTCCTGGCCTGAGATTGGATTTTGGCATGTCTTCTTCCCAAGATAACTCTGCCTGTTTTCAATACCATGAAGTCAGTTGCTCTCTTACTTTGATGCCTGTATGCCACCTCTAGTCTGTGCCTTATGCCTGAGTATATTCTGCTACAGTACAGTTTTTCCTTTTGAAAATGGATGGCCGTGCTCCCCATCCAGCATTAATTTTCATGTGGCAGCTACATCATTACAGTGAATAATGCTGGCTGCATTTAATGTGAGGGGGAGAAAAAAGAGAAGAGTTTAATAAGGAGCATGGGACCTCCAACCTCCATGCAGACCATCATAGAACTGCTTGCCTAAGGCTGCTGTGTGGGAATTGCCTTGTTGTGATGCCAATATATGAAATTACCCTAAAACTAAGCAACAAAAATTTAACACCTGAGAATGACAATGACTCTTTTTCCACACTGTAACACGAGATATTTGTGGGTAGCAGGATGCAGTGCTTATATCCTCGCAGTCCTCTTATCTATCTGCAGAAAACACACAGCACAATCCCTGTGGCATTCCCCGTGGCTCCAGCTCAGCAAAGTAGCTCAGTGTGTCCTGAATTTAAAGTGTGGCTCCAGAAGGACTGCTCATATGCTTAATGTTACACAACGCATGTGATTATCTTGTTAGCAGGAGGAGAGAAATACTAATCTTGCAAGATTGCAGACACAAATGTATTTTCTTCACACGCAACCTGTGTGTAACCAGCACTAAACCAAAGCCAGTTCTAACCCCTCACACGGAGACCCCACTTTGTGCTGATCTGTCATTTTCACAAACATGCAAGATGGTCTTTTTTTTTTTTTTTTTAAATTTCTTTCCCCCGATAAAAATATTTGAGTTCTGAAGTGAAACTACAAAGTGAGCAGCTATTATTTCTTCTTTCTCAAGGACCTGTTTTCTTCTATTTGTCATTAACATTTGTCAGCTGGTAAATTATGCAGAGTTTTCTTCTGTCTCTGCTATTTTTTAGCCAGCCGTAATTATGCTAGCTGATTCCCGTGTAGACTTGTTTTCAGCTGCATTGCTTACATGCCTTTTTAATAGACTGTAATTTTTGTTAAGTAAGTTATGTCAGATTAACTACTTCCGATAAGATGCGGTATTATACTTGGGTTTTCTTTTTCTCCCAGCTGGATGCACAGAATATGTCACTGCTGACTTGCTTTCTCCTGCCTCCCTCCAGCTAAATGGCAATATGCCACTGCAGCAAAACTTCTGTTTGAGGATTCATTGGCTTTTTTTGTTGGCTAGTAATGAGGCTTTGAGGTAGCTCACTGCTCCTGATTAGTGACAGCACGCACAAAGAAAGGAGTAGTGCAAACCAGTCATTAACTCATAGTGAAAGCCTCAGCATTTAACTTCATAAAGATGAGGAAAGACTCTGTTAAATCCTTTCCATTCAGATTTGGCTGTTTTGGGTTTTTTTTAGGCGCCTGCCTTGGTTTTGTGGAAATAACCAGCTGAAGTGTTGATTATACTCCTGTTCCTGCTGAGCTTACGTTACCTTTGTGCCCTGGTACCACGGCTCTGGTTTCTGCCACAGGCCCCATCATTGGTGACATGGTGGAGGGTTCAGGCTGGCTGAAGGTGGAGTTGGGCTTTATCAGTTGGCTGGTGGCTTGTGCATGTGGGGGCCTGGAACATCTCTGACACTCAGCTGTGGGTGGCACTCACCGAGTGCATACAAGGAGGATCCTGAGGACAGTCCACGTAGCCCTTGCTGCCCACCCATGCAGCCTCTGCCCCATCCATCCCCTCCGGGCACGGGACTCATATCTCCAAGGGTGTGAATCACAGTACAGAGTTCAGTGCCTGTGCAGTGGGCTGCAATTCCTCTTCTCCAGGCTGGCTGCCACTTCATGCTGCAGCATCCTGGGGGCCTCTGAGTGCGCTTGCAGCTGTCTAAAGCAGCAAAGCTGTAGATCCAGTAAAGAAATCTCCAGCTATTCCCTTCCTTTGTTTTATTTCTTGAAGAGAAAATGAAAGGTTGTGTGAATCTCCACAGGTTGAAACAACAAACTTTCACAGCACTCTGTGCAAGATCTTCAGCATAGTTTTTCAGCCTTGTAAGAGTTCCTTTATCTCACAGATTTCAGTTTCAGTCATGGTATTAATAGCTTTACCAGGTTTTGTTGTTTTAATGCAGTACAGTGAATTATATTTCTGGGGTCTCATATGAAAAAGGATTAGCTGCTGGAAGCTGTTTATTTGTCTTGCAGCTTCTTTAAAGAAGTAAATAAAATGTGAAAATAATGGTACCGTACATTGCAAATAATAGGCTATTTTCTGCTCTGGTTTCTGGATGGAATGGATGTCATTTGTCAAGTTTGAGGATGATAGAATGAATATTATAAGTCATCTTAAATGTGATTTGCCACCTGCTTGATTGTTCAGAAGTGTATGCATGCTTAATTAATCTAATTAGTCAATGCATATATAAGAAGCAAATTTACAGGCTCTCTGTCATCTTAAATAAAGCATTTTTGTTTTCTTAGGATAAATAATTCATTATAGAGCTCAGTGCTAGTCTGTAATCTTGGAGAGCTGGCTTCTTATACAATAATAATAATAATAAAAGAATTATGATGTTTCTTCATTTTTTGCTTTGCCTTCTCTTTAGACGGGGTTTTCATGGAAGGCAAGGGGAACATCCATACTTGAGGAATGTAAATTTCCTTCCAAAAGAGAAGCAGAGAGCTCCCTGGCTTGGACTCCATGAGCATTTTCATGTGAGAGATAGTGTCTGCTTTGGCGCAGAAGCACACGTCAATGTGTGCATGATTATTCCTGAAAGTATAATAATTAACATGTTGAAAACCATGACAGAGTTCATTTAGCTTGGCTTTTCCTACTTCAGAGATTGGCTCACTAATTCTATGAACTGAGCATATTGTTAACATACCAAGGGACAGCAGCTGTATTTCTCTGGTAGGAACAGTACTCCACATATATACAGTACAATGCAGTATAGTAAGAGGGCAAACATATGGGTACATGGGCAACCTCAGATTTATAGTCACATCAGCATTAGCTGTGAGAGAGAAATATCTAAGTCAAAGGAGGTCCTGAAGTTCAAAGGTAGCAAAAACTTGCAGGTTTTATATACATTTAGTCTATTGGTATGTCCTGGGCTGTGTAGCAGAAACTTATCCAAGTGTTCAAACCTTGGCACAAGAAGGATGTCCATCACCACAAGACACTGCCACTAGCAGATGGGTGGCTAATTCTATGAACTGTAGCTATTCTCTTGTAATGGTTTCTTTAGGGATCTGGTACAATACAGAAGACCCTCTCCAGGGTTTTCCCTGCTATCTGCTATTGGGAGGAATGGAATTTGGTGTGAAGATTGAAAGAGAATTTGCAAATCAATTGCATGTTTGAAACAGTCTGTACTATCCAGAGTGGAATAAACTAAGTATTTTGGCTTAGGTTCTGGATTTCTGTCTTCTTCCTGGATTTTTAAGTAAAAATGCAAAATTAGTTAATATGTGCTCTTTAATCATAACTGGTAAACTTTGCTCTCTGAAAACATATAATGATACTTTCTTCCCTGATTGTCAGGTCCAGAGTCTTGGCTTCCAGATCCACAGAAACTCTTTGAACCTCATTATCTATTGAAATACATAGCTTGATGTTGCCAGAGCCAGCAAGATTGTTGGCTGTAATCACTGGCTGGAGTTGAAGGAGGCTTAAGGTACCCTAGATGAATTTGTACTGCTGTAGTATTTACCACTGGTTTCTACAGTTCTCTTCACAACTCCATAGCTGGTTTGACCACCAAAGCAGAATCTGAGGTGAGAGGATATTTGAAGACATTTGTTTTTCTCAGTTTGCACACACAGATTTGTGTAGAATTCCTGCAAAGCAAATTAGTATGAAACTGCATAATTGATGCATCAGCACCATGAAGATTGCTGTGACTCTAGGTGGAAATAAAAAGTGGTCTGTTTTTAGGTGTTGTGGCCCTGTCCTAGTAACCCTGCTTGATTTAGTAAACTTCCAATTGGGAGATGATCAGAAAGCCAATTTGTTCCAGGGGCTTGTTTCCCTTGGACTGGCTTGTTTGTCTCAGCATTGCTGGGTGGCAGAAGCTCTTGCATCCTCACTGTATAGCATAACATTCCTTACCTGCCTGCTTGAAGACTCTCTTGTGGAAACTAATTTCCTTAACAATCTCAGCCTGTGATGCAACTGCCGATTTGCCACACTTTCTGCAGGTTTGGGGCAGAAGCATTTCTGTGTTCTATGAAAATGTTATATCAGCTACCCTTGGCACGGAATCTGCATGGCTGAAAGTCTTTGGGTATATATCTGTGTCACAAAGCCTTTCCGAGATGGCAATAGGCACACTTCTATTTTCTGCTTGGAAACTGAGGTTGAGAGGTTAGATTTCAGACCCATCTGGATGGGAGCCACTGACTCTTAGGCAGCAGAGCCTGGTGATAGACTTCACAGCTCCAAGTCAGGTCCTGGGAAGTAAAGGGGGAGGTCTGGGTACTTCAGGATGGGTTTTGCAGGGTCAGTGTGATTGCAAACCCCAAATAAATACACGGAAGAGGGGAGAGGGTGCGTCAGGCGCTTGAGAGGCAGGACACACAGGTGCTTTTCTCAGTGCTGCCAGGAGGTGCCTCTCTCTACTTGGGATTTATGGCCCCTGAAGGAAATTGCTGTAGCCTTTTTCTTGCAGAAATTTCTTGGGCTCACTCCTTGTTTTTCTTCAGGAGTCATGTTGGTGCAATGGACCTTTTGCTCAACAGCCCAGTGGTTAGAAATCTAGGGTGAGGAAGACAAACGTTTCTCTCTTTTTGGTAGGGAAAGTCAAAACCTTACATTTCACTTTCAGTGGTTTGTGGGTGTTTTTCTGGGCCAGCTCAGGGCAACAGGGCAGTGCCTGTGGATGGCTCTGTGCTGTGCCTCACGGTCCTGCTCCTTGCAGGCCATACATGGGGATGAGATCCAACTCTTCACATGCCCTGTGTGCAGTGAGGCAGCTGAGATCCATTTGAGCAGGTTTCCTGATGTGGGTCATGGGGAGCCAGGAGCTCAGGAAGCCCACTTTGTCTGCAGCCTTGGCCTGAGTGCCCTGAACTAAAGCATGCAGGAGACAATTTGTGAAGGACAGGGTTAGGAAAAGGATGGCTATTGCTCTGTGCTCTAGTGATTTGCGATTTTCCTTTGGCAGGGGGCATGCTGGTCCCTGCTTCATGAACTTTCTAAGTATTTTCTTTAAAATTGGTTAAAATAGGATACCTGCAATGACTGGAATACCTTTGACACCCTCTTCCTTGCTCTAACACTGGCCTCTTCATTGTTCCTCTACTGTTCAGTCAAACCTTCAGGCCTACAGAGGGGATTCCCAAGCTGCATGTTTTATAGTTTTCTAACTGCTCTAATAGTTAAGAACAGCCTCAGTTTTATGATATGCATTCTGGGTTATGGACTTTGTAGTACTTGTTCCTGAAGTTTTGCAGGAGAGCTGCACAGAGATGGAAGAACAATGTTTTGTACTGGGTGAATGTAGGTGGGAACTCCTTGAGCTGGTGCTGCTGGCAAGGGTGGCATGTTAGGATCTAGGCTGTTGCTCTGTTTGCTTGCTTACTTTTTATGTTTCCATCTGTACCTCTTGATTCAACCCAGAGGCATGATAACATCCCAGTGCATTGAATTCCTTCATTTATTGCTTCATTTTTTGGACTTACTGTCTTCACCATTGAATTTAAGGTCAAATTTTGGACATGTTCTGTTTGGCATAGTCACGTTTCAAAAGGGAGATCTCTCTTTTACTATTTCTGTATCCCCAGTGCTGAGTGCTTCCTGTGTGTCTGATCCCATTCATTGCATTTAACCTATCATAAATGCAAATAATGATAATTAGATGGTGAATAACGCTATTACAGATGCAGTTCAGTGCATATTTCACTGATTGGGCCAAATCAGGAAGCTATGCAATGCGTGCTGGCAGCCTTGTGAGTAAAAGTGTTTATTACTTATCTCAGATTGTAATGTGCTATCAATTAATTGCTCACAAATCTCTGGTGTCAGTTTGTGTGGGTTGTGAGGAGTGGTAAATCATTAACTTTCAGTGGCACAGAGTTTGAATTACAATGCCAGTCGGGCAAGGTAGGAAATTTGCAAATTTAATCCGGTGAAAAGAATCTCTTTGTCTCCCAGCATCCTGCTGGTGAGGCCAAGAACAGACTCCAGCTTCTTCATGTCCCTTGTTCTCTTGCCTGTGTCCATCCGGCGGGTCTCAGCTCCTCGCGTGGGGCTTGCGGCAGTGGCTCCCCCTGTGCTCCTCCCTTATCTGACACATGCATGCTGGGCTCCTGGGGAGCCGCTACCTGGAGGAGGGACCCTGTCAGCCATGTGTCGTTCCTCGGCCCCTTCTGAATAGCAACAGATGCTTAAATCAAACAATGCACTCCCAGACAGCAAGCTGCTGTGTGATGAGCAAACACAGCGCGACAACAAAGCCCAGACCAAAAAAACAGCCACGACAATAAAACAAGATAGAAGAATAGAAAGTGGTTATGATTTGGCAGACAGTGAAAATGCAAGACAGCAGTTGTGCTGCCATGTGAGCATGGGCACAAATCTAATTCTCAGGGCACTGATAAACTCTTAACTGTATGTTTGTCTCTAGAAGGCAGTGGGGGAAATAGCCATGATTAACATGCTGAAGAACTGCCTTAAAACATTAGCATTTTTTATTTTTGTATCTAATGTTAATTGTGTTGAGGGTTGTGCCAAGGGTTGATTTATGTTTTACAAGAATTGGAGGCACAAAGGCAATGAGTAACTTCTCTTTCCCAGTGCCTAAAAGGAATCCTGTCACAGAATTGGAGGAGGAAAAAAACCCCATGGTCTCATGAGTATAATTTTCTTGCATTGACTCTAAAGGGGTTTTATTAATCATTCAGTGCTTTGAAAACAAGCATTGGAAATTAAATAATTGGCTTTCTTGTTCCAAGTATAAGTATTATTTTTATTTTGGGGGCCTTGCTTGTTTTATTTAATTGTTGGATAACCAGCACGTGTCTGCTAAAACCCAAGTGAAAACAAGGCTCGGTCATTTAGCATAAAGAGGAGGGTGCAGATGACATCACCTCACTATTTTGCTTCATCTCTCCAAAAGCATTATGCTATAGTTACTTGTTTTAAATTAGCCATCTCAGGCTGAAAATGTTCTACCACTGTAGTAAAGGCATTGATGTTCATCTGTTGTAAACCATGCCTGGCATGGCAGTAGATCAGGGAATCAAAGGGCATTGTTGGTACACCTTTTTCCTCTGATTTATCCAGCTAACAAGGAGCACTGGGCACGCTGCAGTTAGAAGCAGCCTGCCAAGCACTGTGTGGATATAGTGCTCAGTACCTCACAGCTCAGCTCCCTGTGATCTCAGGCTCCTTTCCTAACTGAATTAGTGCAGTGCAAATCTCCCTCTCCCTCTTCTGCACTGGTTACCCTTTCTCTGCTCTCCAAACAGTGATCCTTGTGCTCCCACTGAATCTGCAGTGACTGGTTTCTTTGAAACGAGTGTCTACAGCTCTCTTTCCCTTTTGCTTTTCTTCCAGCATTTTCCAAGCAGATTTTATAAGCTCAGCCTGAGTTAGGGGGTGTGTGGTGTAATCCTTCTTTGACACATCTCATGATGGAGACAGGGTCAGACAACAATTCTGTTCTGCCTTTAACAACATTGACACTAGAGAAAGGTCCAAAGTCCGCATGTGGCATTTCAGAAGGTAAAAGATGCTCTGTTTCTGAGATCCCCAAATCAAAAGCAATCTTTTATCTCCAACTTCATTCCAAGTAGAAAATGGCATTCTTTTCCACAGGTCTGACCTAGTCTGCTGGGCTCATGTGCAGCTGTGTTTTGTTGCATTTTAGCCATGCCTTTCCTGGGAATCAAAAAGAGGTCCTTCTAGTCTGAAAGAAAAAAACACACCTTAGAAGCCACATGCATCAAGTCTGTTACTGCAGAATTACTGTCTGCATCTGTTATTTAAAGCTCATCAAGCCTCGTGTGTGCAGGACACTCTAGCCTGACCTTCTGCCGGGGGAGACTCCAGTGTTTGCTGCACTGTGTTTACCTTTGTAAGCATTGCTGAGGAATAATTTATTTTGCTGAGTTTTTTCTGGCCAAACCATACATTTGTGCCCTGTGGCATTGGGGCATTGACATACAGATCCTGTTGCAAATTACACATCATGGGTCAGGACTTCAGAGCAAGCATGCTTTGACCTGAAGTAAATCTCTGTAGAAATGAGGTGAGAATACATAAAAGCTGTATGCTTCTACTACTTCAGAAATGTTATGTTGGTATGGGAAGACAGGTACTGAGCCTCCTAATGAAGTGCTGTATTACGGTTTATCACCTTTGGAGGAGGACAAGGAGGGCTGAACCTTCAAATGTCTTTTCAGTTTGTGTGCAGGTATTTTCAATGTTATCTGATCTATGAATAGAAAAAGAAAAAAGGTCTAATCAGGATAAGGACTGCTTAGCATATATGAAAACTGATGTGCCTTTCAGACATGCCAGTCAAAAGGGAGTGCTTAGTAAAGAGCAGCAGTGATTATTACAAAATTTGTATATGTNTTTTTTTTTTTTTTTTGTGTATAGCTACAAGGGAGTTGTCAGTACCTGAAAAGGGAATATTCATGGTTTTCTGCTGTTCCCTGCAATCTCATCCCTTAGGACAATCACCTGTCTAGTAGGGTAAATTCTGTGGTCACTATGGCTGGTCATGCAGCTTTTGTACTGTCAGCAGTGAAGGCTAGACTCTACTGTCACGAGCAGCAGTGATGGCAGTTCTCAACTCTGGTCATGGGGCTGACCCTCTGGGCTCTGCTGGGATGCAAACCATGATGTATCCTGCATATGGGGTGTAGTTCAGGTCCCACAGCTTGGGTAGCTGCCATGTGCTGTAGAAGCTTCTGTCTTGTCCTTATGATGAGTGTAGGGCAAAGCCACTGCAGCCTCCTCAGGTGGGGAACGTGAGATCAAACTGCTCTATCTGCGGAAAAAAAAGATGGGACTACTCAGAGCGAGTCCAATACTGATTCAAATAATAGAGACTTTTATTAAAATGTAACTCTATTCACTCTGGTGCTATTAACTACAATAAAAATGTTTTATTTATTCTATCTGCAATATTTCCACTTTATGATACATCTGAGGAGCTCTGATAGGTTCATTTATTTGTCATTTGAGCAATGAAATATGAAGGAAGGATTGGAATCTATAGTGTTATTATGTGGGAGTTATTTGTGCCTTGTGTTCAATATTGCAGATCATAATGACTCTTCTTTGGTTCCAGTCTTTCATCTGGCGTGAAGGTTGCTGAGCTTTGCAGTCATTTTCTGAATGAAGGAAGGGAAGGGAGGAGTTCTGGCATGTAATCTTACTGTGGCCTTAAGAAAATAAAACCTGTGCTGAGCAAGTGTTACAAAAGAAATGTAAATTGTTAAATTCAGGTGTGCAAGGACCTTTATTTTAGTTTCAGCTGTCTCATCTCATTGTATAGGCTAGGTTTCTTGCTTAGTAACAGCTAGTTTAAACACCTGATTACTGGGGATCAAACCACAGCGTTAAGGCAGGTAGCAAAACTGTTAGTGAATTCTCTCTCTGCAGGGAATAAAACCAAAACCTAAAACTAAATTTGCTAGATAAATTATTCATTGTGAATCATTCCCTTAATTCTCGTAATAAATGGTTTCCTACCCTTGGTTCTATTGACTAATTACTGTGTTTAATGTTTTTACTGGCTTTTGTTTGCAATGCAATTTAATTTTGCTAGGATGAGATAGTCTGGAAAAGTCCAAGCGAGGCAATGAAAGCTCTGTGTCTGTGCCGGTGCAGGTCCCACTGAGAGCTAGGAATTCAGTGACAGATTCTGCTGTAGTCATTCACAGCTAGATCATGCTTAGTAAAGATAGAGGAGGACTTGGGTCCTGAGCAGTGCAGCCCCTCCTTAGGCTTCTTGCTGTGATGAAGACCATGCTCCTGTGCATTAGCTGGTACTATTTTCTGCTCTCTTTGATTGTCCAGCTTCACTGAATTGCTGAAGCAACTTAGAGCTTCAGCCTTGGTCTCTTTTTGCTTCTCTTTCAAAGCTCTGTACTGTATACTCTGTGTGCAGAGCCTCTACTTCCAAGGGACTCCAGGCCACCTCATTTCTGCTTCCAGTCACTGGCAGAGGTTGTCCCAGGGACTACCCAGATAGGCTGGTTTGGAGCTGGACAGAGAGATGGCAAAGTGGGTCCAGAACAGCCTCTAACATGCTCCATACCCACTGCCTCCCCTAACACTTGTGTTCTTCCCTTCTGAACTTGCTGTCTTTGGAGTTTGCAGCAATACAGTTTTCTCAGCACAGCCAGGGATTAGCAGATTGAGGGTAGTTTATAGTTATGAAACTATACTTCAGAATTTATATACAAGCTGTTTCATCAAAAGAACTTCAATTCCACTGATTTTTCTGTATCAGAAGTATCACCATGACTGGCATATCTTGATAGCATTGAAACGCCCTAGTCAGGATCTTGGATATTTCCCCTGCTGTGCAGTCACAGAGCAGAGCCCTGTCCCAAAGACAACAGCAAGGCATTTCCCTTGTGCAGTGTTAGAGGTCTTTAAGGAGAGACTCAACCCTAAACTGGGTGCCTACAACTCTGTAGTTGATAACATTGGAAAATGAACTAGCAAAGCTTGAAGAAAACTCCTCAAGTGTGAACTCAGTCTGACACTTGAACAGCTGAAGGTGATGCTACAGCAAAGTTATCACTGTCTCCCTCAGGAAGCCATAGGGAGGAGAGGAGGGTGCCTATTACAATTATGTTCAGTGTTGCATTTATGCCTATAGATACTGTACAGATGGATCTATTAAAACCAACACATGATGTGACTGATAATTGTTGAGTAATGAGTATTGAGAAAGAATCCCTTGTTCTCTCTAAATGCTAGTAATACTGCATGACATCACAAGAAGCAGTGAAACTCTAACTGGTATTACTGAAAGAATACTGAATTTGAAGAATTTCAAGGAATGTGAAACTGGAAGTGCAGTTTGAATAAATCTTTTCAAGTGCTCTTCTCACAGAAGTACCTTTGACTTCTCTTGCACACAAATTATTTGCATGACCTGAGGAAAAGTCTGGAGATTATTTACTATCTAGGTTACAGAGTTCTGTTTGAGTTTCCAGCAACGTGTGCCAAAATAAGGCAGATACAAAGTGAAATAGTAACAGAGATTTTCTGGTTTTAACTGAATAGGAGAAGCCTTTGTAGCTTGTTACAAGCCAACTCTAGCCCACTGCCAGGAATTTGATTAGCTTTTTTGATAATTTATCATGTTTTGATGATTTTTTTTGTTGCTCTTTTTTATGCCAACCTTTCACAATTTCATGTTGGAATTGTCATTTCTGAAGTGTGGTGTTTCCTTTCTCCCTCTCCATCTCTCTTTCAGTTTCCTCTCTAAATAGTAACATGATTAAAGTTGACTTTTTAAATGCATAAAATTTTTACACATTTTGTGTATGTGAGCAAACACTGAAGCTGACCTTAGCTTCTGGAAGTGTTTGAGGATGGGGTCTGGAGGATAATCAACTCCTGCTTCTGTGGTAGTAGGGTCAGTTTGAGTAACTGTGTCCCCATGTAGTGATGAGAGCAGGAGCTGAAAACACTGGACCGTGCTCCCATCTGAACTGATGACTTTGTGTCACGAACACAGAGCTGAGAGTCTCTCTGTCCTTGGTATTTTAGGCAGCATAAGCATTTTGGAAGACCTGAAGGAGCTGTCCATGTTCCCTGGGGTGAAGAGACTTGAATTCTCCATTGTTACCAGAACTTCATTCCTGGCATAGCTTTCTGTCCTCTGTGACCCAAAAAGCTAAATCCCAGCAGTGGTGCTGACTTACTTAGTTTTGATGTTGATTTGAACGGACCTGTTTCCTGGGTGGAGTACTGCCTAGCATCAGAATGGCAGCAGGACCGAGTATTTCCAGGTTTTGGTGTGTATGAGGTAAAGTGCATCCAATAATAGTTATTTAACATAAAGACAATTGGGAAACTCATCAGGCAGAGCACTTTCCAGCTGTTAGCAACAAGCTATTAGGAAATATCCATATAGTTAACTCCTAAAAAAGAGGAGTTGAGGCAAATTCTAAGAGAAGCAGTTGCTGGTAAATTATAATAATAAGCAGAACAGTATTGCAGATAGTGCACCAAATCAGAACTGTTTTAAAAGCATGCTCTGGTATGTCTGTAAATCTTGAAAAGACAGAAAAGCAGGACAACCTCTTGAGAATTTTCCTAACATCTTTTTACTGTCTTCCCCTTCTTGTCTCAGGCTCTATTTGCAGTGATTCATGAAAAAAGCCCTGAAGAGCTGACATTTGGGCTTTGGTCCTTGACACTTAAGTAAAATACTTTAAAGTGTAGTTTGGGAGCTTTAGACTCCTTCCTTCCACTCATTCTCTCAAACACTTTTGAAATAATAAAAAAAAAGAAAATGAAAAAAAAAAAAGGCAAGGCACTAACGGATGTTGGTTTTCAGTTTTCCTTTCTTCCGACTTAATCTGTTCTCTGGGGTGCTTGTGGAAAGCGAGTCATTTCAAGGCAGCGTTGCCAGCCCACTCGGAGGTTGTAAACCCGAGGGGTTCAGGACTCTGGCAAACACTGCCACTTTGTTTGTTCAGCTATTTGAGGGAAGTCAGCGAATACAAGGGCAGTGTGAACAGCTATGTTACTGTGAGGGAAAAACAGGGCTGAAGAGTTAATGTGCAGGAATGCACAATAAAATTACTAGAGCTTTTCTACTGCAGACCTGCCTATGAAACTAATAAAGATAGCACTTAGCACATATGCAGGGATTTGTTTTCAAAGATCCCTACAAACATTACCTAATTCCCTTCTGAAACAGCTGTGGGAGTGACTGAAAATAATTCAGTCTTTGTGCTTCATATATGGGGAGGAAAAGCCTTTGAATCCATAAACAAAGCCTGATATGCTATTTCCATGTGGCTCTATGATGAACAGGTAGCAGAGCCAGAAGCTCCCAGGCTCTCATTCAGCCTTTCTGTTTAGGTTTGGCAGTGAACAGAGATACAAGGATGTGCACTGCACAGAACATCAGGACAAAGAGAAAGCTGTGTTTGGTAATGTATTCATGCAAAGAAACCAGTCTTACTGGAAATAATTAGTAAGATCATGATCTTGGTTATACTGATGTAACTCTATTGACTGCACTACATACATTTCCTAATTAGCATATTTTTTTGTTTCACATAAAATAACATGGTACCTTTTAAGGGTCAATAATGTCTCCTGCTGACAAAGTACTTTTTCAGCCCGTTTCATCTGTAAGGTTGTGGGTACCGAGTTTCAACATGTGCATACTTCAAAAACATTTGGGAGGCTGCATCTCAGCAGGAGCTCTGGGGAATAGCTCTTGATCCTGAGAGCATTAAACAAGAAATACACAAGGGGTAATTAGGTGGCAGCAGCTCAAGTTTATATTAAACATCCTGCAGCTGTATCAACCAAATTCTCTTGTCCATGTTGGCTACTGTATCTGTCCTTCACAATCCAGCTTTTCACTGAAGTCAGCCATGGTTCCTGTGGAAATGACAAGTGGTTCAGAGGGCTGAGATGCATCCAGCTCTGTCTTCTGCAGCCCAACATGACTCGGGTTCCTCCCAAGGAGAAAGGATTTTTCTGCTTATGATAATTGCTGAATTTCAACACTAGACAGTTGTCACTGAAAAAAGAGGGGTCCTGTCTGATACTGGAAGGCATATTTAGTTAATGCTGAATCCATTTAGGTAGAACCCAGAACCTTATTCCCACTGATCTGTTTCTACTGAGAAAACAGCTTTTTGTTGTAGAGTCAAAGCATTAGTAAGTAAAACTGAAGTCCCTGCAAAAGGTCATGAGGTTATTCAGGGATGAAATTAGTAGCCCTAGGTGAGGCAAAAAATGAAACTTGCTTTATCAACATTTCCAAAGCATCATTTTGTGTGAGATTGCTGAAAATAAGCGTAAGAGAATACATCAAAGTAAGGTGATCTGTTCGGATCACATCTGCCTGCATGCTTGTCTGTAGTCATTACCTTTCTGTCAATGATGTAAGTCATATGAACCTCAAAATCAGAACAGAGTATCCCAAATATTCTTAAACCAAATTCTGCTGTATTCTCCAGTTTCTTTCTGGTGTGACTTTTCTTTTTCTGCTCATAGGTTTTGTTTGGTTCATTTCATTGCTAAAGACAGATGAGAGAAAGGTGTACATGGATTTTTCTATTTGTAAATGAGCACTACAAAGGAGAAGATATGACATAAAATAACATCTCTGTCTTACAATAAACAAAACAAGCTACTATACAATGAAGAGAATGACAGCAGCATGTTGTATGTGTCAAAATGAAATAGGACATCCGTGTAGTAAAAAGTGCTGCTAAGAAAGCCTTTCAATTGTTTAATGAGGGAAAACAGATCGTTAAAGTATGGATTTGATTGTTGGAAAGAACAATGTCTGCTGCTTTTGACAATGGCTCTTGGGTTGTTTATAATCAATACATTATCACATAGCTCTTTCAGGCCCTTTTGCAGTGTGTTGTTGTGTCAGTACCTGATTTGGAAAGAAACTGAACCTATTTATTGATTAACTGCTTTGTAGTGAAATCATCACCTATCATACTCCAGCATCTAGAGGTCACCAGATAAATAACCTGCTTGGCTATGCCAGGGTGTGTGTGCAGGAGTGAAATGAGAAAGGAGGGCCAATCCTCTGTACAGGATCCCTGTATGTGCCTCTTCAGACTAGTGTGAATAGAAGAAATTTGCAGCCGGTGGTAGAGCAGCCGTGGGACTGGAGTTTGACTTGTTTCGGTGTATATACTTGGAAGGGCAGGGGCTGGACAAGGATTTGAATTACCTAAACCTCAAACAGGGTGGTGCCTCTTCAAGTTCACTGTCTTTGTGCAAGCTGATAGTGCTGGTGCAGCAGCAGAGCGGTGTAGCTGGCACTGAACATAGGTAAATAAAATTTACTCAGTTTTAATTTGGGCATCAAAGGATTTACAAGCATCTCCCCATGGAGCCAGAAAACCAGGCTCTGCCTGCAGTCCAACCAACCCTAGTGGTGGCCTCACTGCCCAGCTGTGTCCAGCTGCCTCCAGATGATGCTGCAGACCAAGGTAGCCATTTTTCCACTTTGAAGGAAATGCTTCTTCCTTTTAAGCCATGCTTTTCAGTTGTTTTTTTGTGGCATGGAATACATGTCTAGCTAATACCCCTCATTATGCATTTCCTTAATTATTTGGTTTCCCAGCGGCTTAGTAATCTAATATGACTCTAGGGACAAATCCTTGCCTGAGATCACAGCCTAAATATCTAATGTTATATGGGATCCAGAGATTAGCAAAACTAAATCCTAAATCCTCTGGGGCTAGAAAATGCCAGTGAAATTGGTGGGGAACTGCCAGTATATGGCTGAAACCACAGCGGACAGGTCAAATAATGGTGTATCCACTCCAGCCTCTTCCATCCCCAAATCTTATTTGTTGTTACAGGGCCACAGGGATTTGAAACGGGACAAAATCAGAGTGAGGTTTGTTAGAACATCACCACAGGTCACTTGTAGTGGCTGGAAAGGGCTGTCGTCATACAGAAGGGAATAGTACTGAGGTGTGGGAGAGGGGAAGGAAGAGGCTCTTTTTTTTGCTATGCTATGTTGCTGTTCTCTCCTGTTTTCTGGCTGCAGAAACACCCATTATCTCAGGAGCAGTTGCTGTTATTTGTCTGATGCAGAGTAGTGAATCACAACCAAATCGAAGGGAGGGTCTTAGGTTTTGATTGAATCCCAAACCAGACAGGTCCTATTATCCTTTTTTTTTGTTTCTTATTCAAATGTGCCTGAATCATTATAGATTTTAACATAAGGCACTGAAAAATATGCAAATTTCTGTAGGATTTCAGGCTTCTGAGATTTCAATTTTGCAAAACCAGCTAGTAGATTTCAGCATCTTATCTTACTGCACTGCTACCACAAATCTGGTCACTGAAATGTACCTCGTCCCCCTGCCCCCCTCCCCCCTACCCCCCAGAACAGTTCCAATTATAGTTTTATTATTCTAGGCCTGGAATTTATTTTATCTATACATATGGAGTCTATTTTTTAAAATCCCATCCTATTTGATAGTCTGAGGAAAAAAATGTTTATGGATTTAAAGATTTTCATCACAGTAGTTGTGAGAGTAGAGCTCTGTCACCCTATGTGCATACAGAATAGTACAGACGTGCACTGTACATGCTAATCCAGTACGGCCCTTGCCACCAGTTTCGACTTTTTAACCATACCAGTATTACTGGTTTTAGTGGTCACTTGGGTCCCTCCAGATCCTGGTAGTACAGAGTCATCCCTGCATCAGTGCACTGTGTGTGCAGCTTTGTCCCATGTAAATGGCTTTGCATTGGAATTATCCTTACAGCAACGCTATTATTTTTAGGAGTATAATGAGGTGTAGAAGAATGGAAAAAGAAGCCCTCCTCCCCTCTTTGTTATTAGTGTAACTTTTCACAGCTCATTCTAGCGAACTTTGTGGCTATGTTAAGATTTCCTCTTCAGCAAAAAGAGACTAAAGCATTAGGCACATCAAACGGCATTACCCCGAAGTGTTACCCTTTGCTCTTGCGTTAAAGGCTAGTTGTTCCTACCTGTTTTGAGAAAAATCAGTGTTCTTCAAACATAATGAGTACCAGCTGGGACACATCTCTGTTTATATAAAGGAAAGTAGCTTTAACCTTTGTACAGTGTTATTCACCCAAATTATTCAGCCTTGGGGATATTCTGCTGAGTGGCAGGATCTTGCCAAGCTGTGCATTGTTCATTTCTGCCCCATTTGTCATTGCAGTGCAAGGATGTCTCAATAAACAACATCTGGAAAGTGACTTGAGAAGTTCCTTGTTAATCATTTATTGGTTATAGGCTGAAGAGCATTTGGTAAACAGGGGTTGATGCCAATTACCTGGCAAGAATTTTGGTTTGCTCAGAAGATCTAAAGAACACTGTGATCATTAAATTCTTTCAGTCTCTGCTCTGGAAAAATATTAACCTGAGAGAGGCAGAACTGTTAAGTGAGAAATTTTAACAATTGACAAATGTATGTGGCAGCCTCTTCATGCACTTGTCTGCTGAATAAAATGTTTGCACTTTTTATCATTGGTATTGAAAGCCCAGTCCGTGGAGTTGTTTGCTTGGTCTCCAGAGAACAATCGGTTCAGATCACTTACTCTCAATCCTTGTATTGTACACTGCACACCGCCTCAGAAATGTTACTGATGTCTAACGAGAGGCACGGATAAGAATCAAAAATCTTGGTAACAGTCTACAAAAGCGGTGTTCTTTCTATGTTAGAAGCATTCTTCCTTGGCTTCCCATAATGCTGCTAATATTATGTGCTGTTTTTCATAAAAGTACAACATTGCTATCTGATTCTTAATATTTCTTAGAAAAAGCAACGATGAAACAGATTTCTACTGTGTCACAGCAGCTGCCTATGGCAGGGTGAACACCAGGTGAGCTGGAAAGTTCTTAAATAACTGTGGCAAAATGGCTTTGTTTTGGGGTCTGTGCTGGTCTGCTCGCTGCTGGGAGCTTGGGTGTGGCAGAGCACAGACATGCTGGAACTTACATGGCAACTGTCTGTATTGTTTCAAAATAGAGAAAATAGTCAGAAAATATAAATGAAGCACACGACTCCTGCAGTTTTAATTTTCTAGAAATGCAGACAATATAGTCTTGTGATGGTAAATTTATTTAAGCTCTCCAAAGCAGCAGTTTTTCTTAAGGTGTGATTTTTATCACAAGGAATGCTCCACTGGCCTCTCAGGACTACTGTAATACAAATAATCACTCACTGAGGGTTAATTGATAACTTTCACCTTTTCATAATCTTTGACCTTTACTCTTCTAACTTATACCAGTGTATAAATTAGAAATTTATACCAACAGTTCTGGTGGACTTGCTCTTGCTCCACATTGAGCTCAGACAGTTCACTGCTGACTTTTGAGAATCTTCTTTCCTACAACTAGGCGTGAGGAAATTATCATTGGCAGCATCTGTTAGTGCATTGCTGAGCTTAACAGAAGATTTACTTATTGCAGGAAAATTGCATTAAAGAAAATAAAATATTTAAATATTATGGATGTTTTGGTGATTTTAGTATTTATTATGCTTATGAAGGCTCTGTAAACGTTTACCATGGAACTATAATTGTACGTTCTATGTATAGTACATTGATCAGTGTCTCTTAAAGATGTGATGAAGAATTGGGCACAATCATTATTTAAATACCTTGTCTGTTCTTTCTCTCTTTAGAAATTATATTTAACTGTATATGGATTCTCCACGGTTATAGCTTAGGTCTTCAAATTACAGGAAGAGGAAAGAGGGAGGCTGGCTGAGAAATAGGGACTGAAGATAGCCAATTTAGCATGGGGTTAGTCCGGCTTAATAGACAAGTAACACAATTAGGACTCTGTTGTCCACACTTAAGCTCTACAGATCTCTCATCTTTCAGTAATTGGGATGAAATGCAGAGCTATGTGACTCTCTCACCTGCATTATGCAAAGTCATTTTCCCCCTTTTCTATAATTATAGTGCACAGCTTAAGAGACTGCCAAGTGCTGAGAGCTTCCCAAGAGGGTGGACTTGGTTTTGATTTGAAAGCATGTTGTGGAAATGGAAAGGTGATTTGTTAATCAAGCATTATGTAGAAGTTAAGAAATTCAGAAATTTTGCACTCAGGACCTTTCTAGTTCTATGGGTTTTTCAAACAATGTCAGGATTTAAAGTAAAACTGTAGAGATTCTGTTGGTTTCTGAACTTAGCAGCAATTCAGGAGCTGAATTGGTAACCAGACTTTCCTAATGTAACTATCTTTTATTTTTATGGTTTACTTTTGTAATCTCTCAATAAATAATTTTGCAGTAAGTCTCCACACAACAGTATAACAAGACTTGCCAGACCTACTGTTGTAAGCAACAGAGTATGGTTTTGTCAGTGTTGGTTAATCATCTGCCTTTCCCCTACATTTCCACCAGCCCGGCATGTTCCGATGCCACGCATGTGCACGTTACTCATGCAATTTGTGAATCCATGGCATGTTTTGAGCCCAGTGCACACTCTGAGTTGATCACTCTGCCTGTCAGGTGGCTGTGCTGCAGTGAGGGGGGAACTGTGTCTCTTTGGCTTCTGGTTACCCAGTGGTGCTGCTTGTTTGCCTTTGGAAAGGCCCAAAAGGCACCAAAAGGCTCTTATTTTCAAAGCATTCCTAGGGAAAGATATAACAATTCTTCTGTGTTTTCTTCCTTCTTCATGTCAGACTCTTCAACCCACAAAAAACAAACAGATTGCCTGATGAGTTGCCTGCATTCAGCATTTGGCAAAGCTTGATCAGTTTGCCAAATGTTGGGCCTCTTTTCATAGATGACCTTGCAGTGGACTGGGGGTTTTAGTTTTTTCAGATGACCTCATTATCCATTGCAGTTAATAGTTATGTAGCTATTTGCAGCAAATCACAAGATTTTCCACAGGAAATGGAGATAAGATTTTGGTGTTTTTGACTAAAGTATTGGAAGCTTAAAATAAAGTTTTAATCTACTTGATTGTGGCTTGAAGTGCTTTTATCTGACAGAAAGAGCACCCTCAAGTAGCAGAGAAGCTCGTCGGTGTACAGTGAGTCCTTGGTGCCTGGTTGCAGCCCTGGGAGAGGACACCTCTCAAAGGGACACTACTGCTGACCAAGGGAAAATGGTCTCAGCTAATTGGGGGGGTAGAAAGCTTTGGATTTGGATCCTGGTGATTCTTCCAGTTGAGAGGCGGATGTCCATAAGAGGCATATGCTCTTCTATGCCTCAGTGTGCATACTGAGGGAAGGGAGAAATGCAGTGTGGGTGTGGGCATTTTAATAGAAGACTGGGAGAGGAGAGGCTGTAGTGACAGACCGCACTGGGTATCATCTCCTTGGCAGGTCCTTCATGAAGCAGGCAGGAGTTGCTTGTGTGTCACAGTCAGGCTGTGTCTGAGCAAAAGCAGCTCACTCATTGAGGAGAATCTTGCCATGATGTGCAAGGCAGGAGGTGAGAACAGAGCAGGGTGAGCTGTTTGACAGAGCACTGTGATCGGAGGTGCCTCCTGTTTGACTACAGCCAAAATAGATCACTGGGCTTCTTTTGTATGCCCATACTTGTAAGTCCTCACACAAGCAAGTGTGTGTGTGTGTGTGGCTTTCTCAAGCCTCTGGTAGCCATTTCTACAATGAAAAATCTTCAAGTGAGGTGCAGCTAAACAAGATGTGTGTGTCTGTGACAGTGACCAAGCTATCTACCAGCCAGAGTGAGTCTGTTGATTGAGATTTCACGGGTCCGTGTGACTTGCAACAGCTGCAAAAATCACTTTATGTAGGCAGTGGCTGTTGCCTGCTAGAATTCAAGCCCCCCTTCCCTACTGTCTTACCTGCCACAGTGACCTGTATAGTTGAAGTGCTGAGTGCTGTATTGATAATCGAGGATAAAGATCATTATTGCCAGGCTGCAAATAGCAAACCCTATTGCCCTGGATGTAGCACGTCCTCTGAGCCTACTTCAGCTGCACTAACTTCCTGAGCACCAAATCAGATCAATAAAATAGCTGCCTTGATTCTGCCAGTTAAAGTGTTTGCCTGATTCAGGTTCTCCATGCATGCTGTCCTTCTGCCTCAGTCAGGAAAGGGAATATTATGTCCTCTGTAAATGTTCAGTTTTTTTCAGAGTTCAGGGAAACTGTAGTAAATAGGACCAATTAGGACTCTGTCAGAAAACTTAATGTGTAATGAAGTTGTGGTGGTAATTTATTCATCTCAGAGAGAGATGATACTTCAGTATCTACAAAGCTTGGGATTCTGCAAACTGCTGAGGCCTTGCTGCATGAGGGAGAGGTGAAGTCTTTCTCTTACTTTTGAGTGCAAGGCACAGTCCTACAAAACCAAATGTGTTTCTTCCCCTGTGTGCCTAAACTTACCAGTAGCTTTGCAAGATTTACAGTGTCTGAGGCTGGTGAACACTATTACAAGTGGTAATGCTGATAAAAGAAGGGATGGGAGGTCTTATTCTGTTCCCTTTCCAAAAGTCCTCCACAGGCTGTAGGCTGATGGAAAACAGCCTACAGACACAGCCTGTGCTTCAGGTAAAATGGTCTCAATTCAAAGCAACTCCCCTGAGCTGGAGTCAAGGGTGTTATGGCAAACTCACACGGGAAGAGCTGAGAGCAGAATCTGTTTCACAAGCAGGAATCTGAAGGTAAGGAAAGTTTACCTCTGCACTTCTTTATAGTGACATAAGCCATTAGACAGAAAAGTGACAGTTTCCCCATTATTCCTGGGCAAATGTACTAGTGTGTC
The DNA here is from genome assembly GCA_013400415.1 of Scytalopus superciliaris. Classification (NCBI taxonomy): domain Eukaryota; kingdom Metazoa; phylum Chordata; class Aves; order Passeriformes; family Rhinocryptidae; genus Scytalopus; species Scytalopus superciliaris. The sequence goes on along the minus strand of VXBX01005247.1, from coordinate 821,671 downwards.
AGTGTTAGCATGTTGAAAAATAATATCCAGTAGTGCTTTCCTATAAAGGCGAGTCAGTCATCAGAGTAAATGCAAGGAGAGCATCAAGCTCTGAGCACAGTACTGCGTTTAACCAATGCAGGCAGGTCCTGGAGGTGTGAAATTGAAAAAGTCACAAATGTTTCCTGCCTTATTCTTTCTAGACAGGTTTCTTGTACTTATTTAAAGGCCAGGACTCCCAAAGGACAGCGTTACCACCTTCATTACTTTCTGTCTAATGAGATTTTTCAGATTTGTGGCAAAGCCACATCCCTTGTCACAAATGAGATACCAGTGTTTGCTGCACTGGTCAACGTGCCGTACAGTGAAGGGGCAGCTGTAACTCTTGCCATTCTGTATTTCCTTATCTTTCTTTAATGCATTTAAACCTTGACACAGATACTGTCCTTTTTGAAGGGGAAAAATTCAGGCTTGATAAACCTGTTACATTAGTCAGGCCTCGGTAAGGGGGAAGTTTGCTCTGAATTGTGTTTTGTATAAGGCTTAGGACTAGATTGGGCACCCTTTGCTTGCAAACAAAAATCCCTTGAAAAATAAGCAAATCTACTCTCTTAAGTCAGTACTTATATCAACCTGCCCTTAAAGGCTTTAATTTGCTATTACCTAATCTCCCAAACATTCATATAATACTGTATTTCACTTATAACTTCATATAGTACAATTTCATACACCTGCAGCCTTTGGTACCACTATTTTATTTTTTTAAAAAAATGTAACATATGAGTCAAGTGAAGCCAAGTTGAGCTTGCTTCCATGAGGGACAATAAAGTTATGTGGCCATGATGACTGTTTAATATTCTTGGAGGCATTTAGCAGAGGGTAGAACGGCAACTTGAAATACTAGAGCCAGGAAAAACATAAATTTGATAAGTCCATTTTTTTTCCTTGTCAAAGATGTGTATTTTAGCAGTCAAAAGTGACTTCTACAAAGCCAGACTGGGTCATTTATATATGAAATCTGTTTTATATTTTTGAAGTCCAAATTTGCATGACAGATTTTCCTGTGAAACATCCAAATGGATGATGATGGGGTTTTTTGGTTTTTTTTTTTTTTTTTTTTTGCAATTGTGTATCTCAAGTGTATATGCCTCTCACTCTAGGAAAAGTTGCTGCATTAAAAAACCCGTAATGAGTTTTACCTCCTGGCATTATTCTGAGCAACGGGACTTAGTCTTGCTGTTTTCCAAGACCCTCTTTAGTTCTGCTGTCACCTGCATGGCCCTTCTGATGAAACTGAGACATCAGATGGCCTAAGAGCTCAGTGATGGGGCTGTTGAAGGCAGCACTTCTCTCCCATGGTCTGTGGGAACACTGCAAGTGAAATACACCAGTCCAGCAACCCTGAATAAACTTGTCCTGTCCACTGGCAGACAACAGAGGGAGGAGAGTAAAATCCTGGAGGCAGCATAATGTACAATTTGCCATCTTTCTTCTTGTATGTGTGAGACGTGAGGTGGTCTGATTAAGATTTTAGAGGGAACGCTACCACGGTGCTTCCTGGGGTCTTGCAGAGGTGATTTTGGGAATGAAGGCCAATATTTCACCCCACAAGTTGCAAACATGAACAAAGGAGGTCGTAACTCACTTCTTTCACCTCTCCCGAAGTTAGTTGCTGCACCCAACATTTCTTGTGTTCTCTGGCTTCCTTCACTGGCTCAAGAGTTGGCATCTGTCTCCCTGCTCCCACTGGGTGAATCCATGGAGGATACTGATTGTTTCTGGGGCTGTGCCTGTGAGATCTGGGAGCCCTGTTCCAGATTCCTGTGGCCTTCTTAGTTCCTGCACTGCCTTGGAGGTACTGTTGGTGCCAGGGAGGCAGTTAGCTGAGTGACTGCTTAATTGGTGCTGTAAATGCATGAGTAAGTCTTTTAGTGTCCATGAAATCAACAAAAATGCCACAAAAGGAACATTTGTTTTTAACAGCTGCTTGGCTGGGGAGACATCTTGCATTGATCCCGGGCTATTGGACTGCCAGACCTTTATTCCAGAGTAGTTATCAGTAATGAACTGGTGGTAAGAAGGAGTTAGAAGCACTGAAAAGACTGCAGCCCTCTAATGTTAACCTCACCACAGAGAGAGAGGATGACTCCAGCACACATAAATATAGCAAAACTATGATCTGAAAACAAGGTCCTGTCGCTTGAAAGGCTGCTCTCTGTTCCAGCAAGGTCCCGGTACAGGAGTCTTGTTATAAAGTGTCACACTGTACTCCTCTGAGCTGAGAGGGGAATCTTTCACAAGAAAGATGAAAAGTTAAAAAAATAGATTCCATGACTGGAAGAAGAGCAGATAATTGCTATTTGTCTCTCTGAGCTTTTGTGGGCAGATATTGAATAGAAAATGGTTCATATAATTGTATTTTGGGAGCCTAGTTGCAGCCAAAGATTTATAGGGTTTTTTTCCTGCAAAACCCCTGCTCTTTTCTATTTTAAAAGAGGGACTATCACCAAGTGTCACCCTGAAGAATTGGACCCACTACAGTATTTTGTTACATATCAGAAAACAAAGTGCGAGGCTGGTACACTATTAAGCAACAGCAGCGGAGCTGCCACTCTCAACCTCATTATTCAAGGCTCTCTTTAGTTCAATTATACACCTCTACAGCTAAGGAAGATAGATGAAGGTCATTTGGGAGCTGTAAACCACAATGCATTGAATGCAGAACTATGTTCTTAAGCTGATTTACACCTTGTTCTCCCGTGTTGTACAGCATGGGGCTTCGATTGAAATGCAGAGGCAGTGATTGAAAAGTCTTTTTCCTCTTCTTAGCTCCAGATCCACTGCCTGTAATTATTGCCTTGATTAGATGGTGAGAGACAACGGATTCCGCTTTCATACCTGGGTGGTGACAAACCCCCAAATCTTGTGACTGAGCAAAGAACCTGCCGGGATGCACAATGGTATTTACATCTGCAGTAAGTTAATTCTTGGCTGTGTGTATTGGTCCAACAAGGAAGGAAAACTGTAATTGAGGGAAGCAATCTGCTTTTCAGGAGAGACAAAGAACTGCCATCTTGTACTGTTTTGCCTCCCATATATCTCAGCATGAGGAATGTCAGGTATATTGAAGAAAGTTAATTAAACAATGCAAATGCACACACACAAAAAAGAAAAAGATAAAGAAAAAAGGGCAATTTCATACTATTGGCAATGGATTGTAGGCTTCACTCATAGGAAAAAGAGACATTTTAAAAATAACAGTCTGAAGTGTACTGTGCAAACCTGTCTGGGACCAGAACCTTAAGGGAGTGAATCTATGGATACTGATGCTGTCAAGCTTCTGGTTCCCTAGTAAGGCCCCAGGGGGAGACCAGTTTGGGTTCTTTGGCACTTGGGTAAAAATACTTTCATAAAAACTGTAAATCAGCCTCATTGTCCCTCACTATTCTTCCAGAGCTTGTGCAATGCAAGCACTTGTTTGTACATTCAGGTTAGGTTGCACATTAGTTAGCACTTTTACGAAGTCAATGGAAGCAGATGCCAGCTCTGGCAAGTCAGATCTAACTAAATGTCACCCTGGATTCCGCTGTTGTCTTGGGAAGTGTTTTGTCAGTTTAAGCTCACTAAAGAGCGGAAGAAAGGCAATAAAACCAAAAGTATTTGAATTCTTTTCTGAAATGTGGTTTGCTGAACATCCTGCATCTCTAACAACTTATCTTTATTTAGAAGTAAATTCTAATTTATGCTCATGCTTTATTTCATTTAATAGAGAGAACAGGAATTAGCACACAGCCACAAGTACTTTTGACAGGGAAACAAAGGCTATTTTAGCAATATTGTATTTCTATCCATGGACCAGAGTTTGCTTCATTAATGTTTCCCCTCTTTTTATAGTAAGGTAAAACATTAAGCACCACGAATGCATTTTTATTTATGATGTTTTAGGTGGAGATGTTTTTTTCACTGGAAATAATCCTAGGAGACTTTTAAACATTAATATTGTATGAAAAGGTTTTTGCTCTGAAATGTTTAAAGTCTTTATTATCCACACACATATATGTGTATATACATGTTTACTTTTTATAACTAATCCTTTAAACTTAAAAATCGTACCATGATTTCAGCATTGTGGCACTGTAAAATCCCAATTCTGTCCACAGATGTGCACATGTGATGCACACTAATTTCATAGTGCCTTCACCTGAAGGCCAGCAATTCCTCTGTGTTGTTTGCCTGAGTTTTTATTATTTGCAACACCTGGTATCCTTAAGAAAAGAGCTTTCTGTCCATGTACATGTCAGATTCTCCCTGCTAGGTCTGGCCAAGGAGTGAACATGCAGCTCCCACTGCCAGAATGGCCCCATGGCATCGTTAGCTCTAATTGTACATGAATCCAGTCCTGCCATCGTTAGAGTCAGTGGGAGCACTGAAAGGGCCTGAGGTTGCTGAAAATTGGAATCTCTGAGTCCACCAGGGACAAATGTAATGATAGATACATCCAAAGACAATAAAATTGTAATTATATATAATTTGCTACTAACTTAATTATAGATATTCTAAACAAAGATCTGGAATCCCCTTTTCTCACAGGAAAACCCCTGATTTAGTCCATCAGGTTTTGGTGTAAAAGTGGAGTTGGGATTGGCCCTGAGGCATACAGCTGCTATTTGCAGACTTTATCTGATATTTTGCATTGATTCTTTTCTGCACTGAGGATTTGTGCTGCACTATTTATAATTTTTTATCTTCCTATTAAAATAAAAGTATTTTTAAAGGGGAAAACAAGTCTCTAAGAACTACTCCGTAACTTCAAGATACTTTTGTTCTGGAGATACTGGATATGCTAGATGTGCTTCCCAACAATCATTACAAATTTAACAACCTTCAGTTGTTAAAATGAAACTTCTTTAGTATCAATCCAAAACTTGCAACATAAACATTTAATAAAAACTTTAGGCAGAAATTCCTTCATATAAATCTAGGGTTGTTCCCTAGTAACTTTGTTTGTTTAGTTTGGTTTCCCCCACCCCCCCAAATAACAATTTAGTCACTATCTTATGTTTTCCCCTTGGTTGTACTGATGCAATTATTTGCAGAGCTGCCTATTAAATCAGATTAGGGAATTATCTGGATTAAAAATAACATCAAAGGGCTCCAAAACCTGTGGTGGTGCAGCAGCTAAGGGAATGGTGCAGGGGTGGGAATGCCTGGTGAAGGACGAGCAGGAAAGCTGCTTGTGCCAGTTCAGATACTGACATTTTTTAACCTCAGCTGACCCAGTGCCAGACCAGGTAGTGGCATAGCCACTCTAATTGTGAGGGTGGAAAGTACCCACATGTTGCAGGTTGATAATCATTGATTTTCTTTCATTCTGTTCTCTCTCAGTGATTAATTAGTAATTGTACTCATGAGGCAAAGCTAATAACTTTGACTAGTCCTGGCTTTTTAATTTTTTTCCCCCTTCTTTTGGCAGTAAGTTTTGAATCTACCATACGTCCTATTCTGGCTGGAATGCTGTTCTGAGTCTGCACTGGCATCCTGCAAACTCTTGGAAAGGGCAACGCATGGCTGTGCTCCAAAAAGAGGGGAGCAGGGAGGAGACGTAATCACTCCAGGATGCATGTTCTGTACCCTGTGTGCAGAAATTCCCTGCAGAGAGCACTTCAGGGTTGAGCCAGTCCATTTTATCTGCATGAGGTGGCTCATATTCCAGATTCCTTCTTCAGAGGAACTTTGGACACCTGGAGGTGTTGCTCTCTCTCACATGCTGTCATTCACATCTATGCTCTTAAAAGCAATGCTGGCTTTTTGTTTGCCAGGTAAGATGACAGGCCTTAATTTCAGGGATTGAAAAGGCATGATATTATAGAAATTTCCACCATTTCTGCAAACCAGAGATAGACTAACCCTTTTCCACCTTNCCCCCCCCATACCATGAAACCCAGCAAAGTCAGCTCCAGAAATTATTGCAAGCCTTGTAGAAAAGGCACTGAATTTGTTGCAGAACTGGCAAGCAATTTTTTCTGGAAAGCATGCTGGTTCTCACAGCACCACATATGGATCACTGTAATGCTTTCACCTCTCTCCTGCATCTTTTGTGCAAATACAGTGTGGACAGGACAAATTGTGTATCCTGTCTTCTGCCCTTTTTCTTCTGTAAAAATCCTTGGGGTTTTTGTGTTGAGAAAGGACCAAAGACTGAAATCACCCTGCTGGTTTATTGGAACACATGGCAGGGATGAGAACTCTCTCCACTTGTGCATTTGGACCTTGGAAACACTGTGCATGCCAACATAGGATACCCATGAGCTCTTAGCTGGAACCTTCTAAGCAGAGGATATGGCAGTATCAGCTAATTCCAAGAAGTATTGGAAATGACAATCTCATGCATGTGTCTGAGTACTTAAACAGAATACTTAGAGGTTTATTTCAATTTTTTTAATGCAATAATCTTCTTCAGGAGCAACATCTGATAGCTTTATACAAAATCATAATGAAGTACTTGAGCAGATTATCCAGGCAAGCTCTCAATTAGCTGAATGTCTTGACCTATGAATTGGAATAAGAGGTGCTGAGCTTATTGGTGTGACCTTTCTAACAAGCATGAAACTGCTGTGGGTAGAGTCGTCACTGAAATAGCCATAACGTTGGGCAGTAATTTTGGATGAAGGCTACACCTACTCAGTTTTCTTTTTCCCTCTCTGTATGCTGCAAGAGAGTTTATGAGCTTTGGTTAATGATCCCAGCTGTTCCCAAGGAACTCAGAGGCAGATAGGCTTGGACTGAGACATGTATCATAAACAAGGAGTAGCTCTGTGTATCTGTATCTTTTCTTAATCAAGCTGACTGTAAAGCATTTTATGGGTACATACTGTATGCATCATTGAAATACAGTGCTTTGTAGGCACTAAACTATTAGTGAATGAGACCTATTAGTGAGAGATATATATTATTAACCAAAGACATCACTGTAAACTTCTTCTGTAATCAAAAGTACAACAACAGGTTAAGCTGAAGGACCTGCCTTTCTTATTCTTCTCTGGTCTTATCCAAGAAATTTGCATGCACTATGTTGTTTGGTACTCCATTTATTTTTCTTGGAAAGTGATCTGATCCTTCCAGGACCTCAGTCTGCTCTCAAACAGCTACTCTGTGCTAGTGAGGATCTGTTAATTTGAATGTGTTTGCCTCCTTTCAAACCAGCCTGCTCTAATCAGAACACCTGGTGCTGTTTGTGATATAGACTCAGACTCATACATTTCTAGTTTTTGAACTCTTGCTGTCCTGGCAGGCAGGCATCTTAGAAATTACAGACTTCTGTGACAGAGATTTATTAATGTCCCTCTGTGCATCCAGAACAACCAGGGCTGTTTTTCCACGTACCTTGGCCCCAGTTCCTGTTTCCTCTCTGCACCAACCAAGCAGGTCCAAGCATCAAAACGTGTGATTCTGCCCCAAGTACTTGAGGGCCCCAATAACAGGACCCTGCTCCATCCTGTATGTCCTCTAACACCATGAACTGCACCATCTCCTTCTGCACAGTGCCACAGTCTCTGGGGTGGGAACAAGGTTTTCTTACCCTGACAATTAGGGACTGCACTGCTCTCCTATGAGACCTGCGATCTTGGCTTAATGTCCCAGTCTAGCAAGTTCTCTAACTACTCACCTGCTGTGTAAACTACAGGTGGCAGTGATACTACCTCTCCTGACCATGTTTGTTTTAAAAAACAAAGGCATTAGAGATATGTTTTGTAAGGGCTTCATTCCTTAGATCTGCTCCAAATGTGGGAAGTGGAAAAGGACTGTCATGCTTCTCTGTCTGCCTTAGGATCTTTACCAGGCTTTATCCAGCAGTAGGTCCTTAACTGTTTAGATTGGGTCAGTTTTGAATAAATGCAGAGAGTGATATCACTTTCACGTAAAATAAATAATTATTTACTATATTGACTTGGTCCTGTACTGAGGTGTTTGTTGAGATATTTAGAAAAATGCAGGTGGAAGGGGCCTCTAGAGCTCATCTAGTCCAGTCCCCTGCACAAAGCAGGACTAACATCACAGGGTCCTGAGGTTGTACTTACAGCCCACAGATTGTGGAATCGGTTTCCACAGTCTTTGCTGGATCTTTTCCAAGCTCAGCTGTTGGGACCATTGTGTTACCTGTGTACTAGCAGAGGGCTGGAGTGGGGAATTAACAGTTCTGTAGGATGAGCTTTATGTAACACAGAAAAGGAAGAGTCCTTGCTAGTTACACAGGAACATAGAACTGCAGCAGGCTATAGTCTGGATGGTATTAATAAAGTCATAGATTTTGAAGCCAGAAGGGACCATTACAATTGTCTGTTCTGACCCTCTTCATGATGATACAGGGCCATTGAATAGTCCTAATGCTGAAATAAGTCTGCTTAACGCTACTTTTCTATAATGATTTCTAACTATTATAACATTTTCCTGAATTATTCTCTAACCCCTAAATTAGTCTTTTTCATATAAGGCTGTCTGTCAATCAGTTCTTTAGTCCTTGTCTGACAGCTCGTCCCCACCTTCCAGTGTCTTGGGTGCCTTTTTTTCTGCTGTCAAACTCAGGCTAATTCATTTTCAGTTCCCTTAAGAGACCTGTCTAAGCACTGAAAGATCTGGACTCTTGCTTTTTCATTAGCCCTCATTATTTTTCAGTTAATGGTTAGCTGGCAGCATTGGTTTTGATTTTTTTTTTTTTTTTTTTTTGGTAATAGAAATGAAGTAGGTTTGTACTTTACAGTAATTTCTCATCAGTCTCAGGGATAAAAATATATCTGTCTACAAAGACATTGCAGTCTCCCTGAATGCAAGCTTTATTGTTATTTGAATTACTTTGTTATGCACAGTTTTAGTGGGAAAAGTATATGAAGTTGGAGTGCACACAGCTGTTCATGATGCTGGCAAATCCTGCCGCAGATGCTCCCTTCCCTTCTTTGTGACAGGGCCTTCATTTTATTAAGGCACTGAAAGGGAAGCTACTGGAAGAGACAGAGAAACAGCACTTGGTTTTCTCATAATACTGTATGTTTTCTGAGACTTTAAAGATACAACAGAGCTTTTAGGAGTAACATGATTAATTTTGCTACTCTGAAATAGAGCACAGAGAGTTATCAACTTCAAAGTGTCATTGTTCAAGCTGGTTTTGCAGGCAGCCAGTGCTGAGCTGCAGTTTTGCAGTAGGGGAGGGGGAGTAGCATACTTCCCTGATTACCCTTTACTGGTGTTATTAATTAATCAAGCACAAGCTCATTTACAATGACTGAAGAATGACTCGAGAACAATCATGCCAGCTTTTTTTTTATTATTATTTTGTGGAGGAGAGATGAGAGAGATAGAAAAAAAAGTAACAGTAGCACGTGAAAATATGTTCCTGAAGGCAGCAGATTCACAGGGAAGGAAAGATTTGAAATATTTGGGTCATTAGCCTGAAGTTTTCAAAATGAATAGGGGTGTTGGATCCCCACATTTCCTCAGCAGCTTTGGTAATCTCAGCTCATGCAAAGTCTATCAGAAACTCAGCTAAGCATATCTTAATGCAGAGCAGGCTTAATAGTCCTGTTGAATTTACCTGCATAAAATTATGCATGCAGGGTGATTAGCAGTTGCTGATCCAGTGAGAAAAAGAACTTTGGAGTCTGGGATTTGATGGGCACTAGGAATAGCTGTGGTCTTGAGCAGCAGTTGCACATGAACAGCTTCAGTCAGATGGAGGTGCTTGTCACTTGTGATCATTTTAGCAATAACCTGAGTGGTTATCTGTAAAAAATAAAGATGTATTTTACTCTTCCAACCTGGCCTGTTTCAGAATATATATGAACTCTCAATTTTTTATTTGTTCTCTTATTATGTATCATCTGTCAGTCTACCATAGACAAACCATCTCCATAACTGAGTTTATATGGAATGTAAAACCTATGCAATTAACATTAGTTACAATTATGCTCAGTGCTGAGGGGGGAAATGACAAGAAATTTATACTTAATGGAGAAAAGAGGAGATGGAGAAAGGCTTACAAGTAGTAGTATTGGTAATGAGGTTAGTGACATAAAGGAGTTATCCAGAATTAGCAGCAGGAGCAGCATTTGCTTTCCTGTTTTTCCCAGAAATGGTTCTGCTAATAAAACAAGCACAGATGTGGAATGGTTTTATAGCTCATCCTTAAGTATCCTCGTGCAGTGTCTGAAACCTAATCATTACAATGTTTTGCATGAAAGCCAGAAAGTGAGCAAGTCATTATGTTGCTACGTGTTGACATGGTTCCTCAGTATCTTCCTCCTGAAATAAATACAGTCTCTCTGTAGATTTGCTATAATTGGATTCTACTGCACTGTAATATGTAAATCATAAACTTCAATTACCAGTGTGTAAAAATAGAAAGTCATGTAAATGTCTTAGGGAAAAGTATTTGAGCAACTGCGAATATTTAGGATAACCAAAATGTGTATGATTTTGTTATAGTTGTTGTCATGACCCTGAATCCTTTAGGAGTGTTTGTTTGCTTTTTATTTCCAGTTTTACAGTTCTTGTTTGGGGCTGGCATTGAGCTATGTTTCATCTGCTTGGTCCCATACTCATTGCTGGAGGTGTGTTGGCTCTTTAGTCTCTCTGTGGTGTTTTGATAGCTTAAAACAAATACGCAAAAAGATGTTTTAATTTGTGGTGTTTTGAATTGCTCTTAGGACACTGTTATAACCTGAGTATTTAGCTTGCCTGTTGCTGTTCCTGTACAGTCTGTGAGGAGCAACTTCAGCAGTTTGTAACTCCTGCTTTTTAAAGGTGTGAGAGTGAGGACGGCTAATGCAGCACCTCCTGAAAGGGATGTCGGTACAGTGAGGCAGATTCCCCCAGAGGATTACACATGCTTTTTTTTTTGCCAGGGTTGATGTCTCACAAGCGGGTCCCACAACAGAACAGACATGGGTACATGATGAGGAAGGGAGAAATTAGAAAGCTGGTTTTCTGTCACATGGCATTTCATAGCCCAGAAGTGCTGAGTTTCACCACCACGCAGTGTGGTGATTCTTGGCAGATGCTGCTGCTTATGCCAGTGGAGAGGCTGTTGTCTTACAGACCTTAGCAAGGAGCAGATGGGAACAAAACCTGCAGCAGCTGTACTGGATCAAATGATGGAGCCTCATGCACAAGGCATGAGATTGGACTTGCTGACGTAATTTGTCAAGTACAGTTGTTTGGAGGCAGCCAACAGGAAAATGGGAGAGAGTGAATTCATTGGTGCCAGCTGAGTTCACAGAACAAAAGCAGCAGTCTCTGCTCCTCTTCTATTTTATTTTGTCACTGAAGCTCACTTGCTTTGGTCCCCTAAATAAGGAAGACTAAACATAAATTCTATTTTCATCTTTTGCACCAGCTCAACTCTGTTTTTCTTGGGCCTTTCCACTCCAAACTGTTCTGCTGCCCAAAGCCAGCTACCTGTAAAAACGTGTTCCATTTACACTGCACTGACAGTATCAGCAGTGAGGATTCAAACAAATGGGCTGGTAGCTTATGTCTTAAGGTGAGATTTGCAACTGGTGTCTATCACCACCTTCCAGAGAGAGATCATTCCATTACAGTCCAATTACATTTACTTTACTGATGTGAGTAGCCTCACAACTCATTAATATTAGCACTAAGTCTTCTGTGGTATAGATTATTCTATGTTGATGTGTCTCAGAAAGTTCAAATTTATTTTCTTACCTACTTAAAGGATTTCAGTAACAAAGAGATCAAGTAGGAAATGTGAATTTTCTAGACTTGCTATTTTTATCTTAGTGCAATTTAGTGTTATGCCAAAGAAAACCAGCATTCTCTTTCTATAGAAAATGTCTCAGTGAAACTCTTGTCCTTCATTCATCTCATATTCTGTGTATAGGTCAAGGAAGTATTAAGGCAGAAACTTTCAAAGAAACCTTGAAAGTGTAATTAATTAATTCTTGTTGAATTCTAGTGTGATATTGGTGTGTAGTTCTTGAAGACTGTATGAGGTCTATGAGCCTAAATAAACCTATGTTACATTCAGGGCAATGCAAGTTCAAGTAACTTTAGCAAACTACTTTATTTATCCATTATTTGTTAATGTTAGATGGTACTGAAGCTTGCCCTTTGAGATGAACAAGTGCAGTACTGAAAACCATGCAACAAACCAGGGTTGGCATCATCAGTAAGAAAACAGACCAGAAAAGCTTGATTAAAAACAGTACTGATTTCAAGATACTTTTGTACTAAAATGAAAGAATGAAAAACCTGCTGCTAACTTCAGTGGGGCTTTAAGGTATGGTTAAAGAGGAATGCTTTTATTATTAAGAATTGCATTTTAGGGAAAGGACTTTGATATTAAAAAAAATTTTAAAGAATTGGTTGTGCCATGCTGCAAAAATCCCATTGCTGCTCTCCAGCTAGACCTGAGCCTATAATACAACAGGATCCTATCATGATCTTTCATTCACTGAGCCTACTATATTTTTTCTTGACACAGCAATTACTACTTAATCTCGTTAGGATAGATGGTAATGGAGCCTAGTTGTAAAATATCCCTTTGTGTTTTTTTCTTTTATTTTGTTTTGAATATATTGCTTTGATTTTTATCACATTTATGTGCACATTAAGGCACAATTATTCATTGTTAAAGTCAATCTGCAATCAATGTAGTTTTCTGTATTTTGTTTACCCAGATTAGAGGTTTGATCCTGCTCATTGACTTCAATAAGTGTTTGACTTACCCTCTCCCCCTCTCCTCTGAATCTCCATTTTACAAAGAAGTTTGTCCTTGGCCCTGGCCTTGGTGCACAATGATACAGACTCTTATGTGCTCTGAGGAAAGACTGGTGATGTTTACCTGTGCTGGGGCAGGGCTCAGTGTCACCCCTTCAAGTCTCTCTGGCCTCCAGTAAAGGATAACTGGAGGACAGGGGCTGGAAAAGGGTGGAAGGAAAAGTATAGGGAGGCGAAGGATGGCAGAAAATTGCTAGCAAGTGGTTTAGAAAGAGACAAAGCCATGGCAAAGGCTTTGTCACACCAAGAGCTGGGACTGGGCACTGCTCTCCTGTGAGCATGGGGAACTCCAGGGCTCCTCTGAGCTTTCTTTTTTCACCCAGGGAAGAGCCTGTGGGTAGAGGGCTCAAGACTGGCCAGTGAGCTCTTAGACAGAGGACTGTGTGTATGGGGAAATTCAGGCAATGAAGACAGGTGGATGGAGGAAATGTTCTCAGTGTTTCAAGGGGCAGTCTAGAAGGACAAAAGCAGTCCCTTATGACCTTCAAATATGTCACTCTTCAGAGTGGTTCCAGTTTCAGTTTTCTGTGCATTCACTAGAAACCTTCCTCTCTTCAATGATGGGATATTTGTTCTCTCCACCCTTTCCTGTGACTTTACCACTTGTCACATATCCCCTTCTTTAAGTTATAAATAAGTACCTTTTTCTCCTATAAGCTGCATTCCCATTCTGGTGAACAAGAAACTTAATGTAATATCAAGCAAAGAAAGAAACTCATTTCCCTATCTCTCTAACTTGACTCAGGCTATCAGTTACCCTGGAGTAAAGTGGAGATTAATCTACCCCGTGTGTACTTGCTGTATTTAACAATAACAGTCCGCTTGTCTTATCAGTCTCCCTGTGGAAGTTTTGATCAGAGAACTGAAGGAAGAATAAGCCTGTGTTTACTCTTGCTGAGGATCTTGACGTTTGGCAGAGTGTTTGCCTTGCTGGTTTTGTGCCAAAGCATTACGGGCCCAGTTGGCTGCGCAAAGGAGGGGGAAGAGGAGTAGAAGAAAACCCCCATTAGGGAGTGCTGGGAGAAAAACCTGCAGAGGTCACAGAGCAGTTTTGCTACTCACATTTAGTTGGGAGAAGTTACATAGGTAAAGTAGGTTGTTCCAAAGGCAGTGAATCCTGCCTACCACAGGGACAATGCCAACTTAGCCACCATAACCAGGTTGTAATATTTTCAGTAATTGAAATATGTTATTTTTACTGTTCTAGTTTTTCTCTAGAGCCAGAATGCTTTCTGATGCTCCAGGTGAAATCATATTCCCCCCACTGCTCCATGCATTTCACTGTGAGGAGTATTCAGTTAGCTTGCCTCTTGCCAATATGTCCATACCAAAAGCAATGTTCTTTGGGTGATCTGTAAAGTTCTAATCATCTCCATCTTTAAATCCTGCCTCAAGAAACTTCTGTAATGTGCTGTGCACAAGAGTTGAGGTTGTCAACTCTGTGTAGATTAGTGCCACTTAAGACAGAACATGTGTCATAGAGAGTTTTTGTTTAATAAATGATGGTAAAAAGTGTCCTGGAGTATTGTAACTGCTAATGTTGCACTTGCTGTACTACCGCCCTAATTTAATTTCCTTTAAAAATACATTTTGAACATTTCCAGGCACTGAAAGTGCCTGATGAATGCTGGTATGTGGAGTGTCTAATTTCAACCTGGACTTTGTAATATTATTTCACATAAATAACAATTAATAACCTTCGGAGGTATGACCAAAAGTGTGGTGTTACTGTGATTTTGCACACATAAAGGGAAACTAACCCCTCACTCCTCTTCTTACTAGTTCTGTGATCAAGATAATCTCCTTTCCATGGATTATCTGTGGGGTGGCATGTACCATGTCCCATTGTTTGGGAAGGGAGGAGTGCAGTGCGGACCTTCCAGTCTCCTGGCTCTCATGGGACCTGATAATGAGAAGAGGAATGGAGTGAGGAGCAGAGATGTTGCCTTCTGCTTTGTAACTTCCATGGAGGAACCTTTGTATGACAGCTCAAGTCAAAGAAGCTGCTTGCACCAGTATGCAAAGTTTCTTTTTTTTTTTTTNNTTTTTTTTTTTTTTTGAGGAGGGGGAGGATAAGGAGAAAGGACACTTTGTTCATACTTATTTGATATCTGACAGTTAATTTCTAGTCCTTTTTTTAATTAATACTTAGCCTAAAATTCAACATTACAAATATATCATTTTCATTTCAAGCTATAGCTATTTTGCTAAGTTCTACTTTTCCCCTCTATTGATTTTATTCCTGTCTAAAATCTCTTTCTGTCATTCTGTAATAGAATAAAAATGGGCTAAATCAAGCACTTTATCCAATCGATGACTCTTCATACTTGACCAAGAATCTCTGTGCCAGAAATAACATTCCACAGTCTGGAAGCGATAAGGATGAAAAGGTCCATTACAACATATTAATCATTGCTCTTTCATTTTTTCTTTAGGCAGGACAAGTTCCATTGCTGTTTATTCTGTGACTTGTGATGGGTATCTTTGAAGCTGGCTTTACAACAGCAGTGACCTTAGGCTCTACATGGCTTCTTTGACTTTTTAAACTGCTGTGCTAAAATATATGCTCATTGGTATGCATAATTTCTAGGGCTGAACATATTAGTGACTGGAAGCCTGCCATAGGGAGGGAGTCTGGTCATTTTTCTATGCCTGACCGGGAAGAACAGGTGTGGTAAGTGGATGGTGAAATCAGGTTTCAGCCATGTGTGGAAGTACTTGGATGGTAGATACTGCCTGTGTAGTGAGAGAAGGCAGGGAGCAAGTTCTGGGGTGGAGCAAAAAGGGTGCTAAAATCCGTCTTCCTGTTGCAGGAGAAAGGAAATAGGCAGAAAGGGTTAGAGGTCTACACGTGGTGAGAGCTCATCCAAGAAACACAGCCCAAGTGCTTCTGTATCAGACAGAAGTAAAACTTTTGCTTGATTTAGAGTAGTGTTGTTGATGCTATAAAAGGAAATGCTAAAGACACAGTAGAAGAAAATCTTTTCATTTAAAGCTGAATAATCATGTCCTATCATTCTACCTGGAACTCATCCTATTACGTCTGTGCTAACTGGGGCCTGCAGAATCAACTGTTTATGTTTGCAGCAGTCAGTTTCATTGTCACAAACACTGGTGTGCTCAGCTTGGGAATAGATCTAAGAAAGGGCTTCAGAGGCTACAGTGCCTTGGGCTTCCTGACAGTTCATGGGGAAAGCACAGGGCTGTTTCAGAATGTGCTAAACCATGCAACAAGCTGAGTGTAGTCATTTAAACAAGCCAGTAGGACAACGGAAGAGAGGTGAGTCTTCAGTCATTTTCTTCAGTTATAGAGAGACTCTGTGCAACTCATTGTTCAGATCTTGGAAATGTCTCCCCAAGAGAGGGGCTTCTTCTCAGATAACCAAGCAGGGCTCTCTCTCTCTCTCTTTCTCTCTGTCTTTCTTATTCTATAAAAACAATCAGAAGAAAAGGAAGAGTGATGCTGCTCACGCTTTTAAGAGCCTAACCATGATCAATTCCTTCTGCTGGAATAAATTCAGCTACATGCCTTCTGGAAGGATACTCTGTAGATAATGATATGATGAAGAAAAGAAATGGAGGTTACTGGGATCAGGGAGGCAGGCTAGGCAAGGGACTGCAGCTGTGAACTGGTGTGGATTATACATAGTGGGATCCCTGCCCTCTGGATTTTCCATGTGACTCTGATTCAGTGAACTCCTCCATACCTTTTTTTTCTCTTAAATTCATGTTTATTGGGAAGGGTGAGCACTCTCATTTCCTATCTCAATCATATGTGTTTGGGATACTTCCAGAAATATTACTCTGGCCCTGGAGGAAAGACATTTACACAGGGTTAGGAATTTCCCAGCAGAAGGCAGGTATGCAGTTGAGGCAAGGCTGTGGAAGAGGCATTTCCTATTCACATCTGTTCTCAAAGTAACTACCATCAATATTAAATTGTATTTATTTGCATACAGGCTTTCAGGATAGAAATTCTGGCACCACCTGAAAGAATTTTGGTACTTGAGCACAAAGTCCTTTATTCAGTAACTGGCTCATAGTCAGTGTAGAGTTGATGTGTCTTGCAACTGAAATTGGATCTTTAGGAAGAATATTGTGCTGCATGTGCCCAGTAGAGAATTTGGCCCACAATTATTTTTAAGGATGTAGGACCTGGCACCTTACTTCAGATGTTCATTCTCTCCCTCTTTCCTCCTCAAACAGTTAGACTTAAAATAGCTTACACTCTACTTCCTCTTTATGAAGCAGTACTTACAAAGCAGGTAAAATTGAAAATTACATGGTGTGTGACTGAGGTCAATAATTAGAGCTACTTTACGTAATCTCAGCCTAACTGCACAACTGTTGGATGTTTCTCCTTAGGAGTTTATGGAATAGTCTTGTTTTCTTTTGCTTAATGCTACTTAATTCTTGGTGTTTTCTGCAGAGACTTGCTGAGATATTTTTTGTGTAGTCTGACATTTCCCCATTGATGTGGATCCCCATTTCTTGTCCATTTAGTCAGTCAGAAGTTTTGCAATGACTTATGCAGCCCTCAAAATCGAAGTGGGAAATATTTTCAAGGGTTTGTCATTTTAAAATGATATGGATTTTTTTTTTATAAAAAAAGCCAAGATTCTTGATATTGAATCATATGTTATGAAATAGAGATACATAATGTGGTGGCACTTCTATTATCCATGACAGATCTATTTTATAAGGAAGATTATTGTAAAAAAATGCAAAACAGACTGCCACAAGAGGTTGTAACAGAGATAGATCACAGGTGACATTGGTTTCTGTAGAAACCACAGGCAGATAAAACTAGACAAATTAGCAGAAGAATGTTTCTTTTCTGGTATTTTTGGCAGAAGGATCAGATAAGTTATTTACTTGTTGTCTTACAAATAAAGCAGCACAGAGAAATGTCATCAGAAAATACTCTGGACTCTAGATCATATCCAAGCATTCCTATAATCCTCAGGAGGAAAACAAACAGCAATATTGTCAATTTAAAATTGTGACTTACTGAAATAAAACATTCACGCCCGGATTCTTCCATGCTTCTTGTGTGGAGCACAAACTTTAAGGAGCCCTCATCCATCCAAACCCAATCCTATATGTGGACTGCTGATCAAAGATGCAAAATTCAGCGATCCTGCCCCTTAAAAGATAATCCCCCACCCCACCCACCAGTTGGCCTCACACAGTACCAAACCTGTGGATTTTTAGGGGTAAGAAGTCTGAGCTGGTGTTACTGCATCCCTGTCCCTGAGACAAGGGGACTGGAATGGGCTTTTCTCCACTGGGAAAAGAGACAGTGAGGAAAGGCACAGCAAGCCCCGGGTGAGGAGGCTTGGGATGCAGGGCTGGCAGGGGAGAGCTGCATCTCTATCTGACCCCCATGAGTTTTATGGCCCCAGGGCACTTCCCACCTTCCCACCCTCGTGCTTTCCCTGTAGATGGTGTGTAGTGGCTGCTCTGGGAGAGCCTGCAGGTTTTATGTGACAGCAATTGCTGTCCATTGTTGTTGATGATGGCAACAATTTCTCTTCCACGTTACTTTTGATTATCAGTTCTCCTATGACTAGAGGGTTCAGATTTTGTGAAGGATGTTTCTTCACACATAGTGAAACAGATATCAAATTGACCTGAAGGTTATTTCCTCTAAATTTCCTTTGGGTTCTGTTTTCTTCGGCTGGCTGAAAACAGGTTATTTCAAATGAAATTAGCCTACCATAAATCTTCTTTCACTTCCTTTTCTGCCACAGGCTCTTGCTTCAATGTCCGTGGTCTTAGATTTTTAAAAATATATTTGTTTTACAATAGACTTACAAGAATTTTCTGTAGATCTTAAGATGGTAATCACAAGAGTGTAAATTCAACTTCTCATTACTGAAGAACTTTTCCTGGGATGGGTAGCACAAGAAGTCCCACCCTGCAGTGTTTGCCGTCTTGCATTTTGATGTGAATTGTCATTTTTAGGATGTCTGTATGGGGTACTTTTGTCACTATTAAATTTTCATGCTCTTTCTGAAGGAAATAATTGAGTTTTGTAACACAATAGCTTTTAAATGAGCCAGCTATCCAAGAGTTAAATGAAGATATTACAGCTGTTGCTTTATAGGGCATAAGCGCTTGGTTTTCATCAAAGCCTTAAATGTCAGCCAATCCAAAGGGTCAACTTTTATATTATGTATCATTTATCAAGGATTAACACAAAATTAAGTTTTAATTGTACAGTATGATGGAATGTTGGATTTGTTTAAAAGAGGTAATAAAAGGAAATTTATGTGTTTAACTGAATACCAGACTGGGACTGGGTGACTAGAGAACGTTTAATGTTTTTTCAAGGAAAACTAAGGAGGTGAAGGCAGAGAGGGCAGACAGGCAATCTGCTTGCTGATAACCTTCCCAGCCAGTGGAGTTGTGCCAGGGTCGTGTGCTTGGGTGTTGGGGGATGACACTGCCATACGTTTTCATTTAAGCCAAGCCCCGCAAAGATTAAAGCCACTTAGGGAAAGGCCAGATAGCCAGTCTTTCTTACATTTTTATTTGGGAATAAAGCTCACTCTTCACTTGTGTTCTCAGCAATTTGGGGCTTGACTGAGATTGAGTTTGACAGTAAAAGAGATAAAACTTATCATTTGGTGTCATGATTCAGTACGTAGCCCAGAAGATAAACGGCTCATTTCAGAGATTGATAAAAATGTATTTGTTCGTTTGCCATTATATGATCCGTTACATTTTCAAACAATCTTACAACTGAAGTAACATCCATTAGCTCAAAACAGCTGTGTGCTGTCTGTAGAGTTAAAAGGAATTAAAGCATAGTTGTGTTTTAAAAACATATGTGTATTTTCAGATTGCAGCCACAGCTTGATGAAGCACCATTAGATACTTGGGTGGCCAGGAGAACAGTCAGTGCTGATATGGACACCCAGGCTAATGACAAGTAAAGTTCCTCAGGGAAATTACTCAGTGTGTGTCAGTGGCTGGGCAGTGCCCAGCCCCACAGTGTGGGTTAGCAGCTAAAGCCCTGCCTTCGAGGACCCCAGTTGTAATCCAGGGGTGATCCCTGCTGGAGGTGGCCTCTGCCTGCCAGCCTGTGCATCTGGTACTCAGCCCTTTTGGGAAAGATGTCAAAAAGCCCATGTGAATATGCAGAGATTACAGGAGGATGGATCTCTGTGAGTGACAGTTAAGTGATCTTAATGGGGGTATGTGTTACAAATATCAAGGCTTTGAAGACTAATTTTAAACCAGTGGGAGAATATTCCTTCTGGCAGGGCTGGAGAAAATGGTATATATTCTGTCAAAGAGCTCTGGGCCAATTTCTTCATCTTTTATGCACTCCCTCTCTTCTTTTGCAGTTTCCCAGGCTGCCTTCCTTAATGGGCTTTTGCAAATCCTGCTTTTACATAAGGCAGTTGGGAACTCTGACTCCTGTGCTGGTTTCCACAACTGTCAGAAAGGGGGACAAGCTGTTCTCTCTCACTTTCTTACGGAATGACTCGCTTTAGCATCATTTGCACAGTGTCTGAATTGGGACCCAACACTGCTCTGCTAAAGCCTGCTCTGACCAGTAGTAACCATGGCCTCGAGGATCTCCTATATTTCTTTGGAGTTGGAGACATTGCATGGTTACAGAAGAGCTACCTTAAATCATTGAGAGATTTATCACCCATACGGTGTTGTGTTTAGGTCTGCAGATGCAACAGTGATCTTAAATTCAGAATTAATCTTGGCATGCTTTATGCAGGTCTTACACAACAACAACAACATGCAAGTCCTTCAACAAAAAGCTAATCTTAAGGTCCCAATCAGAAACACAGCTAAGGCAATGCTTCAATTCTTTTCTGATCCATGTTTCAGCTCACATTTTCCCCCCTTTCCAATGTACTTATACTAACAACTTTATGGGAAAATGTTTCACAAGATATATTTTTTTACGTGAAAATAATTTTCCTGTACCCTGTGAGTTGCAGAATGATGCACTGTTCCTCTGCTGAGAGGTTTTTTCTGAATGTGCTTAATAAAATTATTATTACAAATGTAAGTCCTTTGGGAAAAAAAATGAGATGACAAATAAGTGGAGATTTTTATAGTTTCCTCAGAAAATAAAAAACAACATTTCAATGCACACATTATTTATCAGTCCCATGTCTTTGTATTTATGCACCACTTCTCATTGTAAGTTGCCTTAATTATCCTTTCAAATGCTGTCCTCTAAGTCAGGGAGTACTGTATTTTCTCTTAGAAGAAATCTGCTGAGAATTCACTCAGTTTAAGTTAGTTCTTGAGATCATATATATTTTTGTTCATTTTAATTTTTTTTTCCGATATTTGATTTGTTTTTCTTTATTTACAAGCCAGTACTGTTTTCACTTTCTGGTCATGATTTTGTAATTGGATTTTTGTCTTCCCCTTCCCCTGATTTTTTCATAATCAACTGCCCAAATATGCACAATTAATTATTGGTAACATCCTGCTCTTTTCACGTCATTGTCACTTTTCTATGTTAAGAAGTTAATCCATTGTCTCATTAATAATAGAATGAAAACTTTTTTGCTGGTATATTAATAAATATTTTGAATGCCCTTGTACATAAGCCTTAGAATTACACAGTGTTATTTTCCCATAATGGTTGGTTTAGACGCTGGTAAATGATTGTTATTTGCCACTGGCAATAGCAGAGTTGGGGAGAGAACACAGGGATGTGTGATGTCTGTGGACTGGAGTGTCCCTGCTGCAGCTGTGCCTGACTCCAGCTGGGTGGGGACTCTCTGCCTTTCCAGGTTGCTCTTTGGCAAAGACCCTTCCGTACTCTGCCTCTTTCCTTAAAGCTTTCTGATGCCTTTTCTCTTTTCACGCATTATGCCACCGCTTTCTTTATGATACAAAACAGGGGTGACAGAACTGAGAAAAGATTGACCTTTTGTTCATCTGTACTTCTCCTGGATGATTTTTAACCTATTTTTGGATGAAGAGGGATTTTTTGCCTACTAGGAAAGATCTCTGTTTCAAAACTAAAGAAAATATTTCTGAGCCATCTCTGAGTGTTCAAATTAACTTTCCAATGGTTCTTAACTTTTCTGCCTGTCTGAGATTTATCCAGACAATTGCCTAGATGCATAATGGAGCTCTGTACTTAATGAAAAGTAGACTTTTTTTCAGGGTTTCTTTTTTCTGCTTACACCAATCCGCAGATTCCTGGTGGATGTTCTGTAATATTTGGGACCAAATACATTTGTGCCTTTCTTATCTATGCAAAATGTGGTCTCCTGAGAGCTTTGCCATCTAGCTCCCAGTCTGCTTGTTATGTTCACCTGTGGCTGGTGGGGAGGGATCTACCTTTTCTAGAGACTTGATGGTACAAAGAACAACGTTGCAAGGTCATTTAGGCATTGGGACAGTTTAAATAATACTTAGCAGTCAGCTAGCTGTTTAAGTAACTGTGAGCAGTGACCTTGTGTTACCTGTATTCTTTATGAAAAATGGACACAAGACAGGATGTTAGTCAGATGAAGCTTTAATCAACAAACCCCCCCATTGTTCCTGTGATGCATTTACCTGTTGTATCTTGCTTTTGCATCATTCCTGATGAAGCATAAGTCTGTGCAATGCAGTTCACCTCCAGCACATTTCCAGAAAATCAGAACAAGACTTGTTTTGTGAACAGCATCCATTAACCCAGAAAAACAATGTACTTTCATTGATTACTGAGCTTGCTTACTGAGTTAAGATATAGCAAAGCCATCCTTGAGAAAACACTTATACATACTCTGAGTAAAGGTTTGTGCTGTTGGGGGGGAGAGTGTGCAGACAAAGGGAAAAGACAGATCAGGATTCAGTCTGTTCAAATGCAGCAGCTAATGTCTCAGTGACTTTTTGGAATGATGGTGGGTTGTTTAGTTATTCTAAACACAAGCAGAGTCAGGAGCATTTTTCCCATGAAGGTAACAATACTTGATAAAAATTAGTATGGAAAGTTAGGAGTCTTTTCAGTCATGCAGTCTGGACCCAGCTACCTGTTTCATTACAGCTGTGATTGACTGTCCTAGATTTTATTCTTACCTCATTCTCTGCCTTTTTAAAAATAAAAGTAAGAATGGTTTCACGATATTCATAGGTTACTGCTTAGCATATTGTGATTTCCTTCAGAATACAGCAAATTTTAGAAATATGTTTCAGTCCAGTCTGTTACTGTGGTTGGTACCATTTCAGTCATTTTTTTCTGTGACTGTAAAATGTGGATTTGTGACAAAAGGTTCAATTTATTTAGATAATGTGGAGATTGAAGAAATTATTATTGTGCTTCTAGTTCATGATGTTATTTCTGAAAAGGCAGCAATAATGTTTTTTTCCCCCAAAACAGAGAATACAGATTCTATACTTCAATAAAAACTCCTTAATTATTGTGTTCAAAATAGAAAACAAATTTAGAAATATATTACTCAGGAGCTCATGGATATTTGCCATGGATCTGTTAATTACATCCAGCAGGGCAGGTCACAGCCATCTGTCTACTGTGTGCACCTCATAATTTTGGCAGCAACTGAGAACAAGGAAACCCTTGGTCAGGGCAATTTGCGTTCCCCAAGCCTCTCCCATCCTTTCCTCTACCCTTAACCTGGAAATCTGGTTTTCTCTGCAATACTATTGATTGCAGAGACATTGATCAAAACTGATCCATATTTAGCAGCCTGGATTTTAGCATACACTGCAGGTTTTACAGAAGTAAATTCTGATGTTCTCAAAGTGAAAAAAATTAATTTCAGAAAAGTCCCACCTATCCTCAGTCAGACTTTGGTTTCTATACAAGATCCATCTCAGACTCTCTGTTTGGCTGTCAGCCTCAAATTCCTGCTGAATTCAATGGTAGCTGCAGATGGAACTTTCAGAAGCACATCCTTAAAAGAGACTAGGAGGATCCCTCAGGGAAAAAGTGCTTTCCCTTTTCCCTCCCCTGCCCCTACCACTTCTACATGGTGTACAAAGAGGTCTTGAAAAGATGGAGCAGGGAAATCTTCAAACTTAAGCCTTCTGGGTCATCTTTTTATATCCTAAAATAAGGTCAACAGCAGAGACCTTTAAAGGCTTTTCTTTTTGTTCAAATACTTTAATGAGAAGTGTATAAACTGACACTGATCTCCTCACATTAGGGTTTATTGTGCTGTGATGCTGGAGGTGTTTTTAAGTGATAAAGTTCTGCTCAAGTGCTCAGTAAATAAATGTGGTAATAGAGAGATTTGGCTTATGTCAAGAACAGAGGTGCTGAACAGAATAGACTATAATAGGCAACTTTTCCATGAAAACATTGGGGTATTACAGGAACAATGGGGTTTGTCGGTGTGCTTTGAACTCCATGAAAGTGAGTTATGTGTGGTCTTATTTTAAGGATGGGGGAAATTGGATCAGATCTAAGAGTGGCTTTCTAAATTCTCATCTTGGGTCTGCTGTCATCTTTAGTAGATACTGCTAAGGCAGATCAATGTTTCTGTTGATGTAAAGTAATCTTGCCATTGGAAGAAGTCTAATTTAGATGCAGCCTAATTTAATTTGCTCTGTTTGGACATGCTGTTTAATCCAGTGTTGAAAACCAAACCTTAGAACAGCTTTTCTTGACTATACTGACAATTACACAAGTTAAGTGGTTGTGCCTTTTGGGACAGCATGTTCACATCTTTGTGGCAGGTTTATATTTGTTTTATTTAGGTGCTATGTCAAGTCAGGGTTTATGTGATAACCACTCAGGCAGACAAATTAGCTGTTTCTGTTCTAATTAATCTCAACTAACTTTTATTGGAAGCCTTCAGGAATATTACTAATGAACATATTCAAGATAGATTACTTACAAACAAATACTTATGTCTTTATTCCTAAACCATCATTTAAGTCTGAAAATATTGTCACACGATTTCAGAAAGTTGTGTTCTATCCAGTGTAAATGTAATGATTACATTACCATCACATTCACAAGCTGTCAGCTGTCAGATTTTACTGGTAAATATATTGGAGTAAACAGAGAAGCAGCATTGCAATTTCTTATGTTAATAGGGTTCTGTAGCTATTAAAACAGTCTAAATACATAATAAGTAAATAAAACTCAACTTTATATAAAATGCTGACATGGGACATGATTTGTTTGCCTCTCCAGCAGTTTGTGGCATTAATGGAAGCATGAAGTTGGGACACTCCAACAGTGGTTCCAGGATTAATAGCCCTCTGGTGTTACGCACCAGCAAGGGATCCGCCTTGCTGGCTCACAGATGTTCAGAATATTTTGGGTGCAATTTGCCTTATGCTGACCTCTGAGGGGGTGGATTTCTCCCTTGCCAAGTTTCTTGGGGGAGATGGAAAAGCTTGCATTGTAGAAATAAGAGAGGAAAAATGCAGTTGGTTTTGTGCTTTTCTAGCAAAGAGAAGGAGGAGAAAGTCAGACTGGCAAGGTACTGGGATAAACATAACTCCAGGCTTTCTTTTTCAGTGTATAAGGAAAATAACCCCTTCTTCCCCACCCAGCACTCTTTCATTGCTACAGTGCTGAGAATAACACTGAAATGAACAGTAAAATATAAAGTGCACCATCTTACAGCATGACATATCATTTTTCCTTGACATCTCATAACTTACCCTTTTCTACAGCTTTTTGTTCTGAGCCAAATGTCACAAGTTAACGCATGAATAAATGAGGACGGTTCTCACCACTTTCATGATATGTTGCAAAATATACACAGGTGGTGCTTTAAAGCTTGCCATTTGCCTCAATAACTAAATACCATTTGCATTTTACTGGCTTCTATGTGTGTCAGATCCCGCACCTGTTCAACACCAATTTCAGTAGCCATTATACCAGAGCCTATATTTTACTTCTTTCCAGTGGTAAATAGGTCAGTATTTCAAGACAGAAATGTATTAAAGAGAAAGTAAGCATTCTGTCTGAAAGGAAATATGGCATGTATAAAGTTAAATTAAAAATAAATTGGGTAATAATCAGTCAAAAATGATAGAAGTGCTGAAGAAATCAGACCAAACAGGAGAACTAAAAAAAATCCAAACAAACCCTTACTTCAAACTCTCATGTATTAAAATCATGTTTCCATAAAACCTCTATGTTCTTAACTTAAATATATGATTTGCCCAGCTGTAATCAGGGGTAAAACACCCATACCTGTAGTTATACATGTTCCTCTATACCTTGCTGATCCGTGGCTGAATTGGTCAAGCTTAGTATCTCTGGAAAACATATCTCTGATTACATGGAGAACAAAAACCCTTATGTTCACAATATTTGTTCCTTTGAATATTCCTTAAAATACACCAAGTTTGACCATGATTAAAGGCATTGTGACACTAGATGCTGTGACACTTGATGAACAATAGCAAGAATTGTTTAAGGGTTATTCTAAATGCATAAATGATGCAAAGGATAGTGGCTTTGGGAAGAGGTGATTTTTAATATTCCTGTCAACACCAGATACTGCACCTAAGAAAAACTACGTTCTTTCGAGGCATTATAACCTGTCTGGAATGATGCCTGATGGTTTTCAGCTTGCTCTACTCAAGTAAGGTGCTAGGAGTGGCTCCAGGGCAAATTTGAGCAACCCCTGCCTAAAGCCATCCATCAGCATCCACAGACATTTTATCTTGTGCCTCTCGACCCCAACTAAGAACTTTGAATGAGTCTGAATGAGAGTGTTCATGATGTTTACAGTTTACATTAAGCGGCTTTTAGAAAGGAAGAAAAGCTTTTACTTCACGAATTAATCGCTCTGTATATATTATTATGATGTACTAATAGAAGCTAGTGTACACAACAAAAGCAGAAAAAAAACCCACATCAGCTCTCTTTGTCAGGAAAATCAAGTTTTTAAGAGTTGCATGTACACAAATTAAATTATGTTAAGAAATTTATAATGCCATTAGGTGGCCTTTACAGGCTCTAAATTTATGAAGCAGGGCTTAGGCTTTCCCATTTCCAGTTGTCAGTGGGCATGTGTGCATACTGAGAGCTGGAATGGAGAGAGTTAGAAACCAAAATGTACGTGAGCCCAAGAACAGAATTCAGTATGCTGATAGAAAAATGAACTAGCCAGGGACTTGAATGAAAAAGTGCTTATGTTTCTGTGTCCAGAATTTGTTATAGGCACCTGCCATTTAGGTGTTTAGATGTCCAGCTGTCCTGTTCAGGGGATGTTTCTGCATTCAAAGCAAGCAGTTGGTTGTGAGGGCAAATTTGGCTTTGGCCTCATTGGGAGACAGAGTGCTGGCAGCAGGAGGAGGGCTTGTTCTGCATCAGCCCTGGAGAGGCTGTGGAAAACCCTCTAACCTTTTCATCCTCCATAAAATGTTTGGTTGATTTGGCATATTTTCATTTTGGAGACTTATTTTCCCCCAGCTGTTTTGGAGAGAGAAAAGGCAGAGCCCAGGCTAGGTCTCTGCTGTTGACCTCTATCAGTACAGATATAGGGGTGAGCAGAACGCAGAGCTCAGACCCTCACTAACAAAAGCCCTAGTGTAGAGGCAAGTGCTTTGTCCAAACTGTGCTTTCCTGAAGTGATTTTTACAGTATTTGGTGAGGGAATCTTATTTTGCCATACCTGTATTCCTATCACAGGGTACAGGTTTCCCCAGAACCTGCTCTTGTTTTGGATGTTAGTATGACCAGAGGCCCTTTAAATCAGTATCAGAATAAAAATTTACAGAAAAGAATTGGTCACAGAGTGACCATGGAAAAATAGTAATAACCTTGGAACTGAGGTGGACTGCTCTGAGACCAGTCCTCCACTATCACTCATAGCTTTATAATAGAAGTCTTCAAGAGTCTTCAGGAATATCTGAGCCACGGCACTCTGTCCTTCCTGGCTTTTCTCAAGGCAAAATAAGCCACTATATTTGGTCAGATGAAAAAGTGGAAATAATGTGACTTTCACTCAGATGTCTGTTGCTTGTTCTTCGTCACTAAAAAAATACGTATTTCAGAAATGTGCAGCTTTTTCTGCAGGAAGTTGTATCTCAATTAAAATTATAGTATTTATAAAGAAAAAGTAATGAGAGTGCTTTCACAGTATAACATTTTGACTTTTCCTTCCTCAACCATTATGAGAAATGCAAATATTCATCTGGGACTATTGAAAAATGCCATTTATTGAAATAAAATTACTCCATGTTGGTTGGCTGAATCAGTATCTTGAGCACTGAGGTATATTTATGCTTACTGCTAGAGGAAGGGTATTTTGTAGTCTTTAAAAAAAACCCTTTAACATGGCCAGTGTAGAGTTAAACTAAATTTTTCCCATTTTGCCATAGCAGGAGGCAGCACACAGCTACGCTGCCCCAAGAGCAGACCTAGGAGGTGCGTACTCCTGGAGTAAAATCAGGGTTATGTGAAAATTGTGACCATTTTCATCACTGAGTGGCAGTGGTGTTTTCACAGGTGGGTTCCTGCTGCTGGTTGCTACTGTGGCTATTAGTGGCAGATGTAGTTTCCCTCTGCTCCGTGTCAGCCTCCTCGAACTCACCGTGTGCCATCCTTTGCTGCGTAAGCTGTAGAGGGAGGCCCCAACTTTGCTTTTCTTGATGATATTGGTGCCATTTGCCACAGCACAGCAATCACCATCACCTCCTTGGTACAATAAATTAATAAGGAAAAACATCTATACAAACAAAAATTATGTGGTGCTGAGCTGTTATTCCTAAATATATCATTTGCTGACCCAAGCCCACATTTAGACAGAGGGGTGTGGCTGAGGGTTCCTGTGCTCCGTGCTGTGCCTGTCACTGGGTCTGAGGCAACTCAGCTGTGCAGCTCCCATTGTTGGTGATGGAAACTGCACAACTGATGTGCCAGTCACTCCTCCGAAGAATTTCCTTTAGAAATATCATAGAGTGAGACACAAAGTGCACATCAATCCCAGCTGCACCCTGGCCTGCTGCCTGCCTGCTGCTCCATTCAGAGAGCTGTGGTGTGTGCTGTCTCTCTCAAAATGTTTCTGCACTTATCTGGGTGGAGGAAAGTTTCAGCCCATCTCATACATCATGTGGAGCTGCTGTGAGTCTTCCTAAGAAGTCATGTAGAGAGTTTTGGAAAGTAGAAAGGAACTCCCTTCCTGGGTGCTTCAGTTTGGGAAAAATGTTACTCAGGACATAGCACAGCAGAAATTCGGGGTAACTTTGCAGTCCGTAGGCCATGCTGCTGTGCAGTATGCATTGCTAATTTTGCCATCTTAAACCCACTATCCCATCCTGCTCTTGGCTGTGTGATACCTCCAGAAGACACAACTCTTGGCAGAAGGCAGTACATGCTGCGTTTCTGATTCAGACAATTTGCATCCCTGCATGCACCCTCAGGCCATCCCTGGGGAATTACTGCTCAAACATTAGCATTTTTCAATCCATATTTAAGCAGATTTAAAAATAGGCTTTTTGGCAAGTATGCTCACCTGTAACTTTTGTTGGCTTTGAAAGGATGAGTTCTTGATGTTCCTTAAAGTTGGACCAGTCTTTGATTCTTTTGGCCAGTATTTTGAACCTAATTTATAAAGCATTTTTCATGTCTGTAGACCATATAATAGGAAAGGTATGGGGTGAAAGCTGAATCATAAACTTCTAACCATGTATTATTTTATGCAGGAATGTGAGTCTGTGCTTAACTGTCCTCCCCTCTAAAAGAGCAAATTGCTAAAGTATGCTTAAAAAAAAGAAGTTAAAACTAATGCGTATTTTCCTTTGTAAAGTTTGGATTTTGGTGACTTCCAGTTTTCAAACTGAGTCTTTCTGACTCTTCCACCTGTAGATTATGGTGTAAATTTTCTATGAGTGTAACACTGGGCTGCCATGTGTGGCTCCTTGTGTGCAGTGATCGTTTGGTGGTACCATCATGTGTGCCAAACCTCAGCATCTTCAGATTCCTGTCATACTTACACACCTGTTTTCATAAATGCTCTCAGAATCGGAAGGTGCCAAAATCCTTTTGGGTATTTACCTGTTCTTGTATTTATGAGGCTTTTCAATAAACACACAACATTTCTTATGTGCTTGTTTGCTTTGAACAGGTAGCTATTTTATAAACACTGACTGCTATACTGTAAGGGACTGGCATGACTCTCATAGCAATTAAGTCATATTTTTCCCACTGAGATTTATTGTCCACATTTCTGCATCAGAGTGGAAAACTATATAAAGATAAGCCCTTTTAGATTGGCTGTTACAGACTCAGTAGAGTGGAATGTGGAATGAACTTTTATGTAGGCCATCAATTGAGGATTTCTGCAGAACTCCAGGCTCGCTGACGGCTGGTGCGAGTGTGCCCAGCTCTGCAGGTTGTGCTCTAATGTGCCCTCCTGCTCCAGCGGTGAATTTGGCTTTGAGACTTGTGTTTGAGTTGTGTGCTGAAGGAATGTGCAGGGATGTGGGCATTGTTCTGTTGGCATGGAAGTTACCCAGACTTATGTATGTTTACTTTACTGAACCTACGGGATGAAGTACTTGATATGGTTAATTTATTATGAGACATAAATTCACTAACATGGTAAAGAACTTACTGTGAAATGATGGACAACTTGTATTAGAATTCCTCTACTAATGCAGTGCAACACTCATTTATTATTATTATATGTCCAAAAGTGTTTTTGGCACAGTTTTGACACATTCTACTAACAGACATCCAGTCCAAATTTATTGCCAAAGATAGATCCCCATAGGAATGGCAGACTATCCACACTGTTCCTATACTGTCAGATACCACGTTCTGCCAGCTATCCAAACAACTGCAGGCAGGGGGCCAGGGAAAACATATTATATCATATTATAAAATTCTATTTTGACTTGCACCTTTGTTAGAAAAACAGGAGACTGAATTTTAAAATAATAATAATAGAAGAAATGCTTTTGAATTGGGGACCTAGTAATCTAAAGGTAATTCAGTGACCCATCAGACTAATCACATATAAAATTCTGCAGTCAGTGCAGGGAAGTGAAATGCTAACTCCTACGCCTCACCATTAATTTTTTTTCCCTTTATGATTTAATATTGAACAACGATGAAATATGTCATCCATAATGGGAGAATTGGCTGAAGTGATTTTCCAGTAATTAAAACAATGTATGGAATCTGGGTCAGTTTTCCAACAAAATACCCAATATAAATTGATTCAGAGAGACTAATCCATGAAACATATGATTTCAGTTCATTATCTGGTTTCTAAAATGCTGTGGTACCTGAGGATCTTGTTTTCATTATCTAGGCAGATGGAGAGCAATCCAAAGTTCCTTTAAAATTAGAGTGTGCATTGTAGCGTCCCCATGATGGAAAGCATACTGGATGTGATTGAAGAGAGTGTCAAAACTCCAGCAAGTTCAGTGTGTTGGTAGGGGAAAAGCATGTTAAATTTCTTCCCTGCCCTTCCCTTGAAGCAATTTTCTTAGCTGCCATGGTGTTCCCTGGGTCTCTCCAGCAGTGCATGGCCAAAGCCCACTTGCTGTAGCCATGCAGTTGGTTTGCTTCAAGCCAACAGAAATATTTTTCTAAGAAAAAGAGTGGTCTCTGGCTGCATTAATTGCACTCATTTTTTCTATAGTTGTCCAAAAGGCTGCCCACTGGTTTCAGTGAGTATTAAATGTAGGGTTTATAATTTATTTCTTTTTCACTGTGGTAAACTCCTCCTGGCTTCTAGGATGCTTTTCTGGCAGGAAATCTGCAAGATCATCCAGACTAGAAGAGTAATTCTCTGGTAGGATAGGTTCTTTTGGTTGGTTGGCTTTTTGGTGGTTTGTTTTTGGTTTTTTTTGTTTGCTTGGGTTTTTTAGTTTTTTTTGTTTTTGTTTTTTTTGTTTCTTTCTTTGTTTTGGGGGTTGTATGTTTTGTTTGTTTGTTTGTGGGGGCTTTTGTGGCAACAGGAACTATAATTTTATTTGTGGCCAGACGGTTACATTGTTCCATCATCAGTAATTTCAGCAAAGTAGATTGTGAGATTTTGTTTTTTAAAATTAGGATCTCTGTATTCCTCTTTCATTAGAAGAATTGCAGATTTGTAATAAAGGGCTTGAAATCACTCTAATTTAATGGAAGCTCTTTCTAATATGAACGATAGAAGCAGTACATGGCTAATCAAATATATTAGTGCATAGAAGGGAGATTGCACAGGCTCATTTATCTTTTTTTGTCCATATTTTATACTGTCTATATTATGCTATTTTTTTTCCATTTTCCCTTTACCTTTTTTTCTGAGCTTCAACTGGACAAACTCATTTAGGGTTCATTGTAAGATGGTCCAGGAGTAGATTACATAGTGCTTAATGGATTGTATTTCTGCAAGACCATTTAACTTACATTTATTAGGGAGATTAGGTTTATAGAAAATGAATACAAATATAAAAAGATTTGCAACATTATATGTGTTTCTGGTCTCCATAATTTTAACAGTTTTGTGTGAAGGTCTACCATCTTTGTAGACTTAGCGAGGGATATG
Source organism: Scytalopus superciliaris (assembly GCA_013400415.1). NCBI lineage: Eukaryota > Metazoa > Chordata > Aves > Passeriformes > Rhinocryptidae > Scytalopus > Scytalopus superciliaris. The sequence goes on along the minus strand of VXBX01005247.1, from coordinate 789,449 downwards.
TCGATGAAATACATTTGCCACTTTCTATACAGAAACTCTATAGAGTTTTCATATTATGCTGTTTGCTTAAGATATTTTAAAAATCAAGAAGTCTTATAAAAGTTAATTAGGTCTTTTAAAAAGTGAAGTGTAATCAAAGACTTTCGCTTCATGTCTGGATTTCAGTGCTAGACTACTGGCATCAATTGCATGATTAAGAGTCACTCTTCTAATTTAGCTATTAGACAATCATTAGCCTGATTACTACGTATTGACTGCTGCACTTAGCTCTCCGATCATACTACAGGAGGGGGAAAAAATATAACAGCAGAAAGGAATAATTTACCGATGACAGCTTTGCTTAACAGTTCTCAGAGCTGTTTGGGTTTTTAAAACATTTTCCCTTTCACAGTAAATGCTCACCTTGGCATTTTGAGTTGTAAAAGCCTGTCAGGTTGTTACAGCAGACTGTGTGACCAGGGCCAGGTTTCATGCTCTGGATGAGGCCAAATGCTCCCTTTGTATCTCAAGCTCTGAAGTCACTCCAAAGTCAGGCTGTATTTTTATAGGCGGAGAAGGTAGAGTTTTATTCTGCTTCTGAGACCCAGAAAGCTTGAAAGCTGTACTTCAGAAACATTTCCCAGCTCCTGCTGAAATCTCTCTATGTAACAGCTTCCTACTTGGAAAAGTAAGACTGATATTAATTTGGTCTGTCTAGTCCTGTTAGGCTGCAAACCCTTGGGGAGGGGGTTCTGTAACCATATGCTTGAGCAGTGCCTGGCACAGGGGGGACTCGACTCCAGCTGGGGCCTCCGAGGACAACAGCAATGCAAACAGCAAGGATATGAAGGCAAAGAGTAATTTTTTAATTGTGTGAAGATAAAGTGATGATCCTTTGCCTTCAACTATGCTTTTCAGCAGCAGTGTGGGGGCAGCAGCCAGCCAGACCACCCTCCTGAGCCATGGACAGAGCGACCAGGGTCCTGCCTGCCTGCCACCTCCTGAGAGGCTTCCCAATGACTCCTCTTCTGTTTGAGCCTTTAAGACATCTCCTGACTGCCTGTGAAGGCCACCTCCATTGGACAGGAGTGAAGGGGAGTCTCTGCTGAAAGGGAGGAGTGAGAAACCCTTTATCCCACTTTCCCCCAAGCATCCTCCTCCAGGCTGCTCTAAGCTCATCCAAGTCCTCTCTTGCCTGGGACACCTCACCAGGGCACAGACATGGGCTATCAGTGGAAGCATGGGCTCTTCCTGGAGCTAAGACAATCCTGGGAAGAGCTATGCTGTCTTTTCATCTCTTAAAATATTTATAGAAATAAGCCTTAACTGGGCTCAAGGATGGAAGGCCAAACCAGGAATTGTCAATGTAAAAAATGGGTTCTGGTGAAATCTAATCAATGCTTTTACTTAATCTGGGGCAGACTGCTCCTTTATGAGTTTGTCTTGGCATAATCGGGCTCTTTGAAGGTGAAGTCCTGGGAACATTGTTCTGTATCACCTGCATTAGGGCTGATAGCTGTTGGTAACTACTGATACCTTTATTCTTCCTCAATCTGGCCCTGTGACCATCTTTTGTGCCAGGCTGTTCGGTGCTGAAATGGAGCTCATCATAACTAGGATGAGCACAGAAACCATTATCATCCACTGCTTCTGTGAGGCTTGCTCCGTGGCTGCACTCGGCAGCATAGTGAATATCATCCATAGTAAGTAGCTAATTTAGCATCTCCTTTCTGAAAATGTGGTAGTGATGAATAATCAGCAAAGATTTAAATGATCAGAAACTTAGATACTTTTTCAAAGGCTGCAAGACAAAACAGATCTTTTGTTACAGTATCCTATGTGTATGATACAGTGCTAAGTGCCTATACAGACACTTATGTGAAAAGATAACATGAACATTGTTGCAACATAACCCCATGTAATGCATTTTTATTCTCTCTGAAAGTAATCTTAAATTATTTTTCTAGTCAGGATGATTGACTGATCCTGATTGAAGAATCTTTTATTGTTAAACAATACCTTTTTGTTTTTTAATTTTCCTAATTAGCTCTAAATCCTGCTGCTCCTCTCTGTAAAGAATTGACGTCTGCCAGAAGTAACTGCCCACATAAATGCAGACCCCTTTGAATATTGCCTCACAAAAGTTTTTTTCTCATATCAAAAGACATATGCACCACACAATAAAGCTAAATCACTTCAGCTAGAAAAATGAAATAAGCATAGAAATGCTGTCTCAGATAAAATACTAACCTACGCAAGCCTCCTTGGCATACACAAGCCAGCCTGGACTGCTGGCTCTTGAATGCATTCTGCTGGCTTTTGAGGATGGACTCCAGCTGCAGGGACCCCTATGACCAGTATCCCTCAATGGCTTTGCTGGGAAAATGGTCCTGAGTTGCTCTCTGGCCTATGGAGCTTGTGGATGAAGGCTGCTGGCTGCTGTTGGTGCCTATTCTTACATTTCAAGCCCAAAGCATCTCACTTTTTTTCTACTTCCATCTACTTCCCTTCAGCTTCCTACCTTATTTCAGAAGGGCCTTTCCCTTTAGGAGGGCATTTTACAGCTCCAGGAGGGCAGCAGAAAGCAGAGGGAGTTGGTGTTCAGAGTGGGCAGAGGTGGCTGGTGCTGGAGCAAGTGCTCAGAGCCCTGCCCAGTGGTGGGGGCAGCTGAGCCACGTGTTCCCCCCTGGCTCAGCACTGGGCTTCTCCAGGTCATGTCACCAATTAGGACTGCTCCTGTGATGGGGAGGTGACCTGCATGAAACCAGAAAATAGGACCAGTCTTGGTTTTCTGAGGCTTTCAGCTGTATAAAGGGTTTAGATCAGCTTTGGACAAGTTTCTGAGCTCAAGCTTTTGTGGGGCATGAATCTTTTTTCTACTCACGTCAACATGTTTTGGATCAGGCCCCTTGTTGGGATAGGCTGACTCTTTTGATATATTAGCCTGTTGCTGATTAAATGTATATTTCACTTTTTAATTTTCACTTTTCGGGGTAGCCATCGCTCTAATGGAGACCCATTTAGCCATTGCTATAGATCAAAAAAGCCAAGCTTGCTCTGCACCGCTATGGATTTTCCATGGAGCTGCCCATAAGAGCCTTGAAGTTATTAAATCCTTTGTTTTGCTGTCAATTAAAGATGGGTAAACATCAGTCAAGGAAGGGTGGGTTGTTTTTTTTTGGCTTGGTAATTAATCAGTGAGCCCCTTCCCTCTTTCCTCTATGCTTTCCCTCTCCTTTCTGTGCTTTATTTTATGTCTGTCCTGGTTTCTTTCTAATAGTAGCAGGCAGCTGTACAGCGTGGACTTCACTGCTTTAGTAGCAGAACTCTGTGCCTGAATCAGTCACAGCCTTACAAATTAGAACAATCCCTGGTACGCATGTCAAAATAGGAAAGAGAACGGTCTCTAGTTCGTTTTATTTTATTTTATTTATTTTATTTTACAGAGCTGCTTTGCACACAGCACACACAATGTCCTTTTATATTCAGAAATAAGTTACATTTTCTTGATGACTCACTTTCTTATTAGGTTACTTTTGATATAACTGTTTAGGGTTACTTCTAATTATTCATATAATATTGTCTTATGTATGAGGATCGCCCATTTTCCACTAATTTCTCAACGCTGTTTTTCTTTCTCTAATGGCATATGACCAGCTCCTAACGTAAAAGGAAAGAAAGGAGGGTGAATAAAAGGATAGGAAAAGAAAAAGAACTCTGCTGTACAACCGAAATGGGTAATTATGCTCCTCTAAGCACATCGCTAGAGCCCAGCTGGCACAATTAAAGAAATAGCTGATCAGTTCCAGTTATTGATTCTGCTAACATGTTTGTTCACGGTTGCTTCTTGTCTAATTAGTTTTTTCTGCTTTCTTAGTCTGAAAGCATACCTTTTCAGTCAAATCTGTTTTCAGGCATCAGATAGCAATGCTTTATTTAGACCACTTGCTAGCCATTTATTTTAATGCAACAGTACTTCTGTTCACTTTTTTTTTTTTT
>VXBX01005247.1:760422-785428 GCA_013400415.1 Scytalopus superciliaris | reverse complement strand
TTTTTTTTTTTTTTTAACCCACTGTGGGGCTGATTCTTTGGAATGGTGTTGAATTTCCTAGAGCTTTTTGAGATAGTCTGAAATTTAAGATGACACTTCCTCACAGTGAAATGAACAGATCTGAAAGCAGGGGATAGGGGAACCTTTGGGAGGACCTAAAAACATCGAGATACCTTTTGCAGATTGTAGGAAGTTACTGGTCCTGCTTGGCAGTTAGGGAAAGAGTGAATGTTAAGGCCCTGTGCCTGCATTTTAACTGTGGGGATAGACAATTTTAACTGCTCAGAGACTCTTCTGTTTACCTGAATCTGGTCTTTTTTTTTTCCTGTTTTGAAAAAACAGATCCTATGAAGAAAACAGTACTTTGACAAAATGGCCCTTCTTCACAAAATGGGGACTGGACAAAGAAAAAGGGAGTGGGAACTTGGTGGGAATCCAAGTGTACAAGATTTTGTCATTTCTGAAGTGTAAATGTGCAGCTCTAAAATGCTTTGGTTTCAAATGTTTTTTTTACACAAAAGTGAAGAGAATTGATATATCAAACAAAAAATAATTTCCCTCCTGTAAAATTGGATCATGTGAAAACATTTAGAAATACAGCTTTTTGCTTTGACTCAAAACAGCAACAGATAAAAAGGAGAAGAAATCTTGGGCTGTTTTGCAGGACGTAAAATCTATTTTCTAACCAGCTCTAGTTCTGCTGTTCTTCCTTTGTGCCATTGAGCAGCTCTCACACTGCACCTGAAGCACAAACACATTTCTGTGCTTGATTAAGACTTCTATATTTCAATGAACAATAAACAGATCATTGTAGTCTGAATAACTTTTATCTTATATTTAAAAACATCAAACAGGAAAGAGCGTGCTGAAGTCTCCATGGCACAATGTGTGTGCCTGCACACATCAGTAAACACAGTAAGTCTAAAACGGACAGTAGCAGACTGACAGATTTAAAGGTGCAGAACACAGGAAAGATGTCACAATTCTCTAACTTAAAAATGTTGTTCAGGAAATGATTTCTTCAGAAATGAGAATTGCTTATTGCTTTATACAAAGAGATTTGAAGGATTGGATTATCCGGACTGAGAGAATAAAAATTTGTTTTATATCCATTCAAATCATGCTCTTCTTAAGATTTCTTTTTGTGTTTTAGAACTGTATAAATACAGGTTGCTATTAACTGCTTTCAGCACCCAAAAATGTATACATAGCAATATTTTACATATTGCAGCAGTCCTTGTCTTCATGACTGACGTCACTCTTTCCTGATTTCCCATTTTCCACTCAGTTCAGGAGGCCAAAAAGTATTTCAGCTGTTAACAGGTGAAACCTGTATCCTGCTAATCTGGTGGTTGTTCCTGGAGCATACAGCACAAACGTCCAAAAGTTTTTGGTACATCTTGGTTCCATCACTTCTTTCCTGGCCAAAATATTCAGTCCAGCTTAATCCTAGGTCTTGTCCCAGCCTCCCTCCCTCTGCTCCCTGGGACACTGTGTCCGCCCTCATACCTGAAGCTACCTTCTGTGGGTACATGCCTGCAGCTCCACTGCTCTCCAAATGTGGAGGAGGTGTGGGAAAGGAAGAAGAGGAGTTAAATGTTTCTTGGATAGGTGCTGGAACAGTCTTGGGAGCTGATGCTGCATACTGGGGATGTGCTCGTCAGGGGATGTGGGGACTTGCAGAAGGTGGCAGAGCTGGGTACATTGTGTGGGACAGCATTACCCACCACTGGGGGATTTCCCACTTTTGTCCTGCCTGGGCACAGGTGAGATGCTGGGAGGGGCTGGCAGAGAGGCCAGGAATAGCCCCCTGTAAGACAAGGGATTTGGGAAGCTGAGGTTCAGCTCCCAGCCCCATCACAGGCTGTCTGGGGGATCTTGAGCAGCTAATCTTGTTTCACTGTGCCTCAGATTGCTGTCAGTAAAATACAGAAAGTAGAGCAAATGTGCTTTCCTCTGCCTGGGGGCGTTTGTGGGGATGAAAGCTGTGGGGGTACAGTGCTGTAACGGGCAGCACAGCCCGGAGAGGGGCTGCCTTTTGCAGGGGACTCTGGCAGCACCAGAGCCGTGGCTGCACTGCACAGCTCAGCCAGACATGGGGCCATCTGATCTGTCTTTATTGAAGCTGCAGCTTATTGTGGTGAAGCTTTCTCCTCTTCCCACCATGGAAAAAGAAAAAAAAAAAGAAAAAAAAAAAAAAAGAAAAAGAAAAAGAAAAAAAAGATGTAAATTGGAAGGGTACAGCACTTCTCATAAAAACTCTGAGCATTTATATTTAAACACTGAAGTCACACCACTCCCTATTGAAAACCCCTCGGCTCCATTGTTGCACATGACTAGCGCAGAAAGAGACCATTATACTCGGCAAAAATGTATTTTCCTTGCTCATTTTCCTGGAAACAAAACCTTCTGAGCTCTGGTGGCACAAACCTCACCAAATGGTATTGATAAAGAGGGAGAAATTGCACATGGCACTGAATCACCGGCTCCGTCTGAGAGGGAAGGAATAAAGCTCCAAAATATGGCAGCAGATGCCTGTGTGAAATGGTGAGATTGCCTTTGTGGCAACGCAGAACAGTTTACCAATAAAGCTCTCTCTGGCTGTTATAGTTGTGTTCAATAGCAATGACAGCTGTCAAGGAGCTCAGGGACTTGCTGGGATGCCTTCAACATTTTAATCACTCCAGCAAAGGCACAGAAAAACTGTTTGTGTTTGGAGCACTGTTATTGCCATATGATATTTAAAAGGAATTGGTAATTGTTATTTACCTAAAAATTAGAAGGGGCTTTTAATTGTTGTAATACAGCTCTCATTTCTGTAAACAGAAAGGACAGGTCCTCTCTCGTTTTAATTTTGAGCAGTTAATTGGTGAATTACAGAGCCCCTTTTACCATCACACTCTCAATCTTCACACGATGAACTATTTTTCCCTGTGAAACTCAACTGACAGATTTTAATATTCCATTAACTTTACGGTTTTACTATAACATCGCATCTTGAGACACTGGGGCACTTTGATTCAAACTACAGGAAATTAATTTTCTCTCTTTTATTATACCACCAGTAACTACCTTAAAAAAAAAGAAACTTTAAAACTCCTGGTGACATGAGTATAATATGTAAAAATGACAGGAAGAATTATGAATTTTATTTCCATAAGAGAAGGAAAGGAGGGGGTAATTATAGTGCTGAACCATTGTATTCAATCTGAAATTAAGATACTGTTCAAAGACATGAAATTCACATAGTGAAGAAATGATCGTGATGTAAATCTTTGCAGTTGAAAGGCATTAACAGTTGTTAACCCCTTTCGTTGCAGCCAAAATGTTTTGACTGAATATTTCTGCAAAAAGAAAAAAAAAAATCACAAAATTTGGGGTTAAGAAGATTGAACTTTTTGATCTTGTCTGAAATGACCACAACTCTTCCTGGGGAGAAAAAAAACAACAGCTGTTCAACTTCAATTTTAACTCTCATCTAAATGAGTTCAGTTTCTTGGTAATATTCTATTATGGCAAAAGTCTAAAGTTGTGTTGAAACACTTGCAAGTTGTGACAGTGTCTTAGCCAAAGTTTTGCAGGCAAGTATGGAATATATAGATGAATCCGGAATATGAATTCATTTATAATACGCAGAAATATATATTTTAATATATGAGTATCTATATAGTTCCTGAGGAGAGGCAAAAAATGGTTCAAATACTTTCAACTGGAATAACATGTTATTCTTTACATAACAAAAATAGTTACAATAAAAATGTAAGTGTCTTTTATATAATTTCCCTAAACACCAGAAATGCTAAGAAGTCAAGAGAGTTCCTGGCAGTTTTCCACACTCCTGCTCACTCTTATCTCTGCTGCTGTGCTCTGACCTCTGTACCCTTCCAAAGCCACCCACCATTCCCTGCCCCCCCGTTCTGGGAATTTCCCCTGGCATGGCTTCTCCCTCACTGCAGCCCAGGCATGGATGCAGTGGTGTGTTATTTCAACAGCCAGACACAAACTGCATCATTTTTTCACCTCGAATGTTACGACTGCAGGAAATGTTCTCAGTGCAGTCTGATGGCCTGATTGCCTTGTTCAAGCCCTCTCTCTAACCCTGGCTATTGAAGCTGCCAAGGGCAGATTAAAAGAAGGGTTTGGGATCAGCAGCCCACGCTAAAGGGGGAACCTGCACTGGCAGCCCCCTGCCCTTCTCAGCCTATGGAGAGCCAGGAACACTTTGTGCAGCTGCGCCCATGGAACTGGGCACCTGCCTGGGGCTGCCTCCGGGTATCAGTAAAGCCCCAGTAAACAAAATGGGTCTGTAGGAAGATAAGGGAAGCTTGTGTGGAGCTGAGAGGTGTTTTGGCTCAGCTGCTCAGGAGAGATGTGGGACAGAAGCCAGATGGAGAACAGGAACCCACATGGAACGAGCAGGTGTCAGGATGGAGAGGAAATGGCAGTGATGTTAGAACAGCATGTCACTGGGGTGATGTGGAACTTCCTGAGGAAAGATTAGCAAATGCCCATCAGGAATGGTACCCTGCTTTGGGACAGGGGTCTAAAATGAGAACTCTTGAAATCCGATTTGTCCTATTTATTTTTAACAATTCAGTAATCAAAATGGCACAAGATCGCTGAATTTAGGGAACCAGTCCGACCAAGCAATGATTGAGATATGAAATAGTTTCTGAAAGGCAGCAGTGTAACTCATATTACTAGCATAATGGAAGAATAGATATGAGAGGATTTAAAATATCTTAATTCTCTTTGTTTTTTAATTTCAGATCAAACAAGGATTTCCAGCCTCCCATGCCATAGAATTATTTTTAAAATGGAATTACACACATGAAGGTCTCTTTCCATTTACCCTACATTTAAAAAGAAAGGACTTTCCCATAGGGTATTGTGTTGGGTTGCAAAAGACCTGGAATGTCTGTACATCATCAAAAACAACAAATGACATAATCACTGCACAGTCTGAGGCTCAGGTTGAGAAGGCACTTCAGTTGCAGGGGGAGGGATCCTGCCAGCAGAGAGGTGTTGGTTGCAAATTATTCATTCACTGGTTCTGCTTTAAAAACAGATGAGTAGCTTGGGAAATGCTCATCTGCAATAAGGAAGTGAGATTTCTGATATGCTTTTAGAAGAGAGGACAAAATCTGAGCACACTTCTGAGGAGGTCAGGATGAATTCCAAAGAAGCACTTGCTCTGTGTTGCTGAAATTGAGGCAAACAGAGACTAAATTATTTGAAGGTTCTGCCTTCTCTTTTTCAAAATAGTAATATTCTAATAACATTGTCTTTTCTTATCTCTGTCCTTTGTCCACCATCTTAATCTTTTAATGAATTCTTGTTTACACGTACTTAAAAAGATTGAGGAACATATTTTACTCACACTTGCTGTGACATCTCTGTTGGATTAGGGATGACCTGAGAGTTGCAGTTTCTGCCGGCTGTTTTCACAGGGCTTTTAGCAACCAATCCCTGCACCTTTATATCCATGGGTGAAGGATTTGTCACGTGGAGGGGAACCTGTGCGAAGTAAGCAATGTGACACTATATTACCTGCTGAGATAATAACTCCATTTTCACAACAGGATGAGTAGAGAGGTAATTGAGATCTCAGGGAAATTTGCTACATGTACATTGCAAGCAGTGGCTACGGCACTAATAGCTTTATGTTAGTGTAACATAGTAGCTTTAGCATAACCTCCATGTGTTTCATAGGAAGACAAACAGGGATTTATGAGTTTCTCAGTGCTACAACATAATATGAACATATGAGGCTGCTGGAGAATTCCATTGAGATTTGGTAAATAAACTTTGGCATTTAGAAACAATTTTCCCAATGAAGTCTTCTGCCCTTCATCCACGTATTTCCCACAGCTTGAAAAATTCTAGCACAGAAGTGTTGATTAATCTGTAGAAATTCTCAGATAGAAACTGTCATTCATCCTTAACCAACCCTGTAGCCTCCTGTGATGACTCTGTGCTTATTACTGATATAAGATGTTGTCTGTGAGGCGATAAAGGAGAGCAGAGGATACTTGTCATGGCTGTGTTGTGTAGATTTGCTGTCAATCCTCTGCAGTTTTAGCCAAGCCAGCATAGTGCAGGGGAATGATAATGCAATTGTTTCATAGTAAAGAAGTATTTGTAAGTTTTGACTTAGAATTTAGGGATTTTGGGAATTTGGGGTTTGAGACAATTGTTTTATGCAGTGCTGACCTATCCATGCTTTTTCTCTCAAAATTGGAGGTCCATCTAGTCTTTCAGCTTAATCCCCATGAAAGACTGTAGTAAATTCAGGTCATCTTAACTACAGTAATTCTGAGCTCTGGAAATGTTATTGCTCTGTTCTGCCTTGATATTTCATGAAGAACCAGTTTTAGCAAAGCAGCGTTGCATTTTTACCCTCAACCCTAAGTCCAAATCCTATTGACCTAAAGTGCTAGAGCTGGCACACACCCACTGAGGAACTGCTTGCTAAGCACCAGAGCCATCCCATGCAGGATGCCAGTGGGGCAACTATGATGCTTTCAGTATTTTAGTATTAATAATCCCAAGCACCTGAGAAGTTACAAGTATTTATTGCTTTCTTTGACTTATTTGTAAATGCCTGTTATGGGGCAAGTCTACTGCAAAGGCACTTTGAAGACTGAATCTTCCAGCACTGACACATCTGTGGCTGTGGAGCCTAGCAGGGGCAGTGAGGGCTGTGAGACAGCGTGTCCCCACTCCATGTGGAGTTCCTGCCATGGTCTCCCCTGTCCCTTGCCTGTTGCCATGGAGAGCAGATTTGGTCATGCACACTAGTGGGTCCCACATGTCTCTTCCCTGCCAGGATAATCTGCTGTCACCGGTCATCACAATAACTGGCCTTTTTCCTTTTTTCAACATACCCTTCTCTGTCTCACATATCATTTTCAGCTGCCTACGTGCATTCTTGGTGTCAGCAGTATGATGTGCTACCGCTCGTTTAAACTGAGAGACAAAACCCTGATGTGCTCTGCTCAAAAAATTGCTCAGTACTTCTGTTTATTCTGCAAGGTTACTTAGGATACATATGCCACTGTTTCACCTTTTGTCTTTAAAGTGATGCAGGATGAATATCTTTCAAATGGAAAGACAGGCGACTGGAAAAAAAGGGGGAAAAACAAGTAACAAGATCAAAGACATAAACAGAACAAAATATGCACAAGAGATCTCATCTGAGATCAAAGATGTGAACGTAATTACCATGAATAAGACGTGCAGAACTCACCAGAACAGAATGGTTTGTGCGCCTGGAGAATTCTGCAGAAATAAACCATTCAGTGGGAAATGGAGCGCTCCACGGAGTGACGAAAGGACATTCATTCTGCATTGGAGGGGGAACAGCAGAAAGCCCACCATTAAGGCTGGCTTGCTTATTGCTGGCTGACCCTGTGCAGGGCTGCTGCCATCAAAGTAGCTCAAACAAAATTCTCTGCATTTTTTACTTTAAAAAGATTCTGATCTGGGGAAAAAAAAACCCAAACCCAAAGCCCCAGCTCTTTAACCCTGGGAGGTGTGTAGTTCTTAGGCAGACATTTTCAAGGGCATACGTAGTCATTGTGTTATGAGTGTGGTTGGAAGAAAAACAATTGCTTCTGTTAAGCATAACACGTAGAGGAATTGTGCAGAGCATGAATCATTTCACTAGCTCTGTTCAGTCAGGGATTGTGATTGTATTTGTGATTTTTATGGCTGTTACATACATGTGTCCACGGGTCCTAAAAGAACATCCTTAGCAATGCAATAAATAAATAAGTTGTCTAGAAGAGTGTGCAAGGAAAGTTACAGTAACTGAGCTGAAATTGTGAACTGCTGATTCTTGCCAGGGAAAGACTTTATGAGCTATATGCTGCTCATATATACCAGAATATTGTTTGATTTTTAGTGGAGTTTCAAAATAAATTCTGCTAAAAGTGGGAAAGAAAAAATAAATCTTTATTTTTCTTTTCCCAAGAACACACTCTGGACACTGATCAATCATTCTTGTGATTCCAGATAAGATGTGTCTTTACCATGCATATCACAAACCTGATGAGAGTGTGAAAGCTCAGTAAGCTTTTGGAATGATTTTTGGTTTAATACCTCTGTCAGCATGAAACAGAAATTCAGACACAGGTCCACATATCAGGCTTATTTACACTGGGGAGAGAGGTCAAAAAGGAAAGCATGCAAGCTGAGCCTACTCTCAAGGCTTATTTTCACGGAACTGTGTTTAGCATGTAGATAATTATTTTAACCATCTTTGTACAAAAAAACCTCCTGTAAGGAATTTGCAGTCTAGAAATGAATATGTTCACTCCATTCTTCTAACTGCGTTGTTTCTGGAAAGAGCCCACCACTGTCCATAGATTCTGTTGTCCAAGACTTTGAGTCAAAGACTGGAAGTCCAAGTGCTGTCTGTGTCAGATCTTATATTAATCTGTGAACTGTACGACCTGTTTTTCCATGACAATGGATTTACTGTCTCCATTGCAAAATCTCCATCAGCACTCATGGTGCAGTACTATGCCAGAAAATACCTTCAAAGGGTCATTTCTGCACAAGGTACGTTTCCTCCTTCCATAATAAAGAGATGGCCTGATTCTGCTGGAGGTATGTTTTGGAGGTACTGTGGAATTTGTTTGGTATAATAATAATTTTTAAACTGTATAGTTTTCATCAGGCAAAAAATTAGTTTACTTAGAAAAAAATGTACAGCTTGTCCTATTCCCTTTGGAAAAATAGGCCTAATTTTGCCTTCAGTCGTGTCTCTGTGATCTTTATGAAATAGAGATATACAGAAGAGAGGTATAGAGATTAAATTGAGACAATGTTCTGTCCTTTTGCAGGAGATATTACTTCACAAAAAGAGCTCTGTCAAGTCTTTAGGCCAAAATGATGTATGGTGTATTATCTTAAGATCACTTGTTGCTGTCAGGTTAGAGACTGGGGAGAGTTTATTTCCTGAGGTCCACTATTTCTGTTCTCCTGCTTGCCTTTGCTTTGATTTCAGTTCTCTCAAGGATCTGTAGACTCACTCATAAAATGAGTAACAAATTTATTTATGGTTTGTTTTCTTTTTTTTTTTTTTGCTCGTAGTTGTTTATAGCATTCACAGATGCTTTCAGCATACCATGTATGCCCATAGTTGTGGGCAGCTTGTGGTAGGTGACTCAGCTTAAGAAAGGGGGTGGATAAAATGACCTCCACGAGTCCCTGCCAACCTCATCCAGACTGTGACTCTCTATTTGCAACTCCTCAGTCTCTTCACTTTGATTCATGTGATATAGCAGTAGAAACCTCTATCCTATTCTATTCTATAAATGGGATTCATTCTACAAAATGGTTTCCACAGGAATGGTGATCACAAACTTTGTATGTGTTTTAGTCTAGTATATTTAGTTATTTTCATTAGATAATGCTATGGACTTTGGTCTAACTAAGTGCTTAAATGCCAAAGGCAGGCACACGAATAATCCTGAGGAAGTCAAGAGAGGTGCTCTTATACTGAATACTTCAGCTTAAGTGCTTGGTTGAATAAGAGCCATTCTCATGATTTCATTAAAACAGTGCTGAGAAGAGCATGTAGTTGTGTGGCAGAGAGAAGGGTGTGTGCTGCCTGCGGGTCTCTGCCTTTCACACAGCCTTTCACATTTTGATGCTTAACTGTAAGCATTGGTAAAAAGCGTAGAGTTGTCTCTCAAAACACAAATCATCGCTTAGCAATGAAGTAAACTGGACTTTGGACAAACACCATCCTGCTAAATGACCAAATAATTATTTGGGTTTTTTTTCTGGTAAGAGTGAGCTGTCAAACCTGTTCTCTGGGCCAATATTGACTGAAGGGAAGCTCTCCTCTCCATCACTTCATCCTGCTATGCAAGTATTCAGTCAGTTCAAATAATTTATTATTACCTGAGAGTTGCTGTAGCTCATGGCAACTGTGAACAGCACAAGGGTGTCACAAGGCAACTAAAAGGCTGTATGACAAAAGAAAGCCATAGATACACTCACATTTCTCTATATCCCTTTTTAATTTTTTTTTGACTCATTAAATGCAGGTTCTATTGGATATATTTAAATTGTAAGATTAAGATTATTGTGCCCCAAAGCCTGGTCACTACAGAATATTATGGGACACTGCAGGCTTGTCCCAGCCCTGCAAAGGGAACCAAGACTGCAGTCACTCACCATGTCAGGGTGCAGAGACTCTTCTGCCTTCTTTGGGAAACATATTTGCTGCCTTTCCTTGAATCTAAGAAGTTCAGTGAGACCTGGCTTTCAGTACAGTAGGGTCAACACAGGGCTTCAACACAAGCTTGGGTCAGGCCTTTCATTTTGTGGGTGCAGTGCTGTCTCTGCAGCACAGGACCTCCTGTTTGAACTGGCAACATCAGATATATTCCTTCCCTAGTGAAATATTTTGATCTGCCTTGCCCCTAATATTAAACCTTTTCTTGCAATTCCAGCAATGAGAACAGTTTCACAGTGAGCGTAAAGATAATGCAAACCTCACTTTGAGTGGGATTCAGACCCAGAGCGTGTGTATGGAAGACTATTTGAATTACATTCATACTGTTTACAGGTTCTCAGGAGTTGCAGAGCCTGTTAAAAATGAAATACCGCTTACGGAAAGGGCTTATGTTTTCTATTCTGCTGAAAAAGAAATAAAGAGGAAAACATATTTGTGCCTGTTCAAAGGCTGCCCAAGGACAGCTTTCATTCTTTGTGACCTAGTTACATTAAATGCTTTCACAGGAACTCCTCTGATACTTATTAAAAAAAAAAAAAAAAAAGGAAAAAAGAAAGGAAACCAAAGATCAGTGCTTCTAATCTCCACTCTGAGGACACATCCAGGCTTGGAGCCTTTGACAGATATCTTGAATCCCTAGTTACCTGTATGAAAATTAAACAAAACAAGAGATGAGCATCACTGCATATGAGAGATTAACTCTGTCCATGTAACTGTTAAATACCACAGTTTAAGATCATTTTGTTTTTAAGAAAGAGGACAATCATGTGGAACTTTAGCCAGCATAAGAAGACCTATTGCTCTTACTGTCTTTCTCCAGTAATTTTTTTTTTTCTTTTGGCACAGTGTAAACACTGTATTTTGTCTGTTATTACCAGACCTCCTTGAGTCCAGCTGAAGATTTTCACTGGCTTTTGACAGAAGCTAGGCACCACCACGGTGCACATACAGTGATAGTGTTGCTTATCAGACAGGAACCCAATCGCTTTGAAATCTCTTTGTGTGGAGTGTGAACAGCACTTGTGGGCCTAGCCTGCGCTACAGCTTGAATCCTTACTAGGTTTACACAGGAGCTGATCCCTCCACCTATTTGACTCAAAATAGATAAATGAAACATGTTATAGACTGTGTTACATCCTACCTAAAACCAAAATCAGTCTGTGCTTTGAGGGATGAAAAGCAAAAAGCTTTTTCTGATACTTCTTAGTATTGAATCTGAGTAACAGTGTTTGACACTGCTTGAGGAAAGTGAAGCTGGAAGGATTTCTTGGGAGTTGTGGTATATCCATTTACACCTCCATGGCTTCCAGAAGGGAAAGAGAGCACTGGGCAGGAGTACTGCACGTACACACTGACAGAAAAAGCCTTTTGTGGAAACTTGAGAGACCTTTTAGATATCTTCTTGTCAGTTACTGAAGTAGTAGCAAATATTTCCTTCTTGGTAGTGTTGCTTTCTAAGGAAGAAGAAAATACAAACTAATAAAGTCTGTTGTATTGCTTGCTTTGATTTGAAAAAGTTAAATATTCACTATCCACTATACTAATTTCCCTGACACTGGGCCATATTAGATCTGCCAAAATTAAAAAGATTTAAAAAAATATAATGTTTTCTTGATATGAGCCCCGAATTCTTGCTTTTTTTCCCATCATATGAATATTGAGTCATTGTTATGTGTCACACAGAATGGTTGAGATATCAGAGAAAACTAATGATTTGCATAAGCATCCCAGAGGCATTTTTGGCTTCCCAGCATGCAGAAGCTTTAGCCTGTTGTCTTTACACAGAGTCTGCTGTAATGCTGCATGCCAGAGATGATAATTCATTTTGTGAAACATGATCAGAAGAACCTTTGTGGAGGTGTGACAGATGCAGCTGTAGTCATCACTTGAAGCACTTTTCCATAACCTGAAAAAAATGTGTCTCCTTCTGATTATCTTTCTTGATGACTTTTTTAGGTATCATTGAGTTGCAGCTGTCATATGCAATGAAATTCCTAAAAGAGCAGGGGAGAAAAAAAGGTTAAAGTGCCTGCAGCCACAGTTTCAGGACTTAATTGGAGACTAGCTACTCAACTATGAGCATTCCCCCAAAGAATGGTGGAGCTCTTGTAGGCTTCAAACAATGGAGATGTGTGGGTTGATGCCATCTGCAGCCTAGGGCTCGTGGAACAAAAAGATGTTTGAAGAAGAGGGAAATTCTCAGAGATATGGTAGAATGGGAATGATCTGAAAGTAATCAATCATTATGGTGACATAAATCACAACACACAACAGCCCACAGCCAGAAGATGTCAAATACTGCCCGCAGTGTGTGAGTCTCTCTAGCATCATCACTTTTGTGTGTTGTGCCACTGCTCTTTTGTGGGCCATCAATTTTGTTGGGCGATGAAACTCAAGAATGCCGTGTTCCTCCTTCCTGGCTAATGCAAGCTTTATGATTGCGCACCCTAACGTGCACTTAAGGCGCATTCATCCTTTGACCCGAACTAACAATCGATTGTGAGCTGGGTGCCAAACCCGCCAGATGTTGCTTGATCTCATAATTACGTTAGTGCTATTGCTCCAGTGCAACAGCATCAGAACAATACCAGCCAATCTGGGGCACAAAGAGAGCCTGAAACTCTCATGTGGTCATCTGGTCCACGCCTGGCATTTTTCCCTAAAGCTCTCAGATGTTAAACTTAATTTCTCTTACTTGATTATAAACAAAATGATCTGTGCACAATATTAAAAAAACATTTATCAGCTGGAAAGCACTAAAAGGCATGGCATAAACCCATATAAATGTTAATGAAAGGCAGGCAAAATTAAGCAATAGTACTGTTTTCCTCAGGCTCTTACACACTTTTCCTTAAAAGAGGATCTAGTAGAGGAGGTCAGAACAGGATTGGAGGATAAGCACAAAAAATATTGTTTTGAAATTTACACCACTTTTTCTTGTGGCTCAAAACACCGGTCTGGAAATCCTGTTGAGTAGAACAAGCATAATTTGCTTTTAACTTATTCTGATATTCATCATTGGATCAATGTAGATCATATATCCTTTAATTTCAATAGAAAGGCTCCATCTTTCTGCTGTTGCCCATAAAACAAAACATGAACTATTGGTTGCATAGCTCCTTCAGCTGTACAAAGTGGCAAAGCACTGACTGTGGTGGTAGCCTAATGGGGTCTATTCCTCCGAGTTAGAGCAATGCTATTTGGATGGTCTACACGGCAGCCTGAGTATGATGCTCCAGATCCCAGAACAAAAATACTTGAATGCAAATGACTCAAACTGTGTTATCCTTCATCTTGCCATATTGAGCTGTAATTTGCTAACACAGCTGAAATACACCAAGCACATTTTCATCCCATTTTTTTTCAGTGCTCACCACCTCCAGATTACCAAGGGGCACATTGCCCCTTTCCTTCACCTGCCTTCCAGCCTAGAGAGCTCCAAGACCTGTGCTTGAATTCTTCAGCATTGGTGCTGTACATGGGAGCACAGGGCACTGCATAGCTCACTGTAATTTTCTGCTTTTTCAAATAAATGTGGTGAGTTCTCATCATCATCAACTGTGAAATTACTGCCTTTTCCTTCCCCCTCAATTGTGAGCTACAACACATATCTCAGACTAGGCACAAGGAAAATTGTGGCACAGGGCAGGATCTATCAGCTAAAAAAAATTCTAAACAATGCAAGGTGGCTTCAGCTTGCCCTACTAATATTCTCCATCTTGCAGTATTTTCATTTCAAACAAGAATATAAAGTCATGCCACATATAAGAGAAGTTTTATTTCCTGTACTACTACAGTTTTTAAGCATAATGGCCCATGTAGATCAGTGGGCAAATATTACATCCTGAAGTTTCAAATAATTGCCATCTTTATGCTTCATATCTGATCTTTAATAAATGTTATTTTACAGAGTGCAATTAGACTTCAGAATATAAAACTCTGAGAGTAAACCTGAAGCTTTCTGCAGAGCTGGTTATTTTCAGGGTGCACTGACACCTAGATTCTGATCTAACTAATGGCACAAATCTGAAGCAATTTCCTTGAAATCAGTACAATTACATCAGCACAAACCCCATAAAAGTGGGATGAGAGTCAGACCTTTATTTCTTTACCAGTCAGCTCTAGAGATACAGTATTTTCCATTTAATCAACTGAAGAGAACTGGAAAGGTATAGAAAGAAATGATAGAACTAAATTTTACTATTTAACATATGGGAAACTTGCTTATTATTTTACCATAAGCATATGCAGAAAAAAGAGCCTGCTGCAATAAAATGGAAAAAATTAACCTCAGGTGTTGTATCATGAAATCCAAGGAAGTGACATCAAAGATTAAACCTGGCCCATTTACTTTTAAGTTATTTTGTTTAAGTATCAGATTTTATGTCTGGAGATTTTCTCTACTCTGTGAATTTTATTCTTTTTTGTAAGCATAAACCTGAACAAGGATCAAGAAAACCTTAACTTTGTCACTTCAGTACCAACACTAGACCTTCATGCTGGGCACTCAAATTCTTTTGGCAGTTTTGGGTGCTGTGCATGGAACAGCTGTAGTCTGGGGTCAATGTGCACAGCAACTGTGGTGCAGGGTGGTTTTAACCAAGCAGGAGGCAGTCATTTGCCCCCAGAGAACTGTAGCTTGCTTCTTCCAGAGAAGCCCTTTTGTTCCAAAGACAATTTTCTGCAGTACCTGGTCACACTGACACAGTCTTAATTTTGTGTTGGATAACATTGTCTCGGGGTCATTCCTCTGTCTTGAAAGGAGAACTGGGAGTGCCGGTGTTGTCCAGGCAGGCAGAGGTGTCCTCATGTCTCCTCATACCCCATGAAGTCACAGCCTGTTGGCAGGTCTGATGCTTTGTCCGGACTAAGAGTTGTTTCATTTGATTCATTTCACTAGTTCAGAAGGCCACTTGGAAACTACAGGAAAAATTCCAAACTCTTAAGAGAAAAAGAGCTAACTGGACACAAAAGGCCTTGTTTTGGTTAACTGGAGTAAATGGGGAGAACATATCAGGGATAGGTGAGGCAGGGGCAGTGGGAGAGATGGCTCTGGGTGGACCCATTGCCTGCAATGTGCCCTGGGAGTCCTGGTACATGGAGGTCTCCTCTGGTATGGACCAGCCCTCACCCCTGCCCTGGTGTACTCTGGAGCTGTTACCTGGACTTTCAGGAGCCAGGGAAGTTCAGAGGAGTGTGGAAAGCTTGGTATGGATGTGTACCTGTCATCTTAAATTTTGTTCCAAGTCCAAAACTAAAAACTTTTTTTTTTCTTTTTGTGGGAAGAAGTTAACTGGAACTGCTGAAGTTTCTTTTCATGGATTATTTAAGCAGTACAAGATGTTAATTCTGAGTTTCTTCCATGTTATTTGGGAAAGTATGTCTGATTATGTAAATTAAAAGTTGCTGCTTAAAAATATTTTGCTTGAGAGATTGCAAAGGCAACACAGTAAATGAATTAAGATCAGAGAGTCTTGCTCAAGTGAGAAGATTGCATAAGTAACCACATGTGGTATTGAAAAATACATATTGTTTACAACGTATTCTTGCAAGATCCTTAAATATTTCACTTTGAGGTTTGCTTGATATAAAATACTGCATTTGTTCAAGCTGTCTCACAGGCTGGGCTCTAAACTGATTTGCAGCTACATGCAGATTAAAACCACTATGCTGTCCCATTGCAATTTCGGATTTAATTTGGTTAGTTTCCGTCTTTTTAAGAGAAACAAGAGAGTTTTCAAACCAACAGACATTGACTGCTTACCTAATTAAAAATGTATCCATCTGCTGGTTTGGTGGCTGACTTGTTATTCAAAGCATGCAGATCTAAGTAGGTTGATTTATTTATGAAGACCTTATGACACTGAGAGATATGCATTCAAAAACATGCAAAAATAAATGTGGTTGCAGATGGGTAGACACACACAGATCTTTATGGGGTTCTAAATAACAGATAGAGAGAATTTGGAAAATGTGCTTTACAGGGAAGATCCTTTTGTGTTGCTTTCACGTGTTTAACATTTAGAGCTCAAATAACAGAGCAGCCAGTGAACATGTTGTGAGATAACTCTAGTCTAAATATCCTATAGTGCCTTTTAAGTTGCAATGATTTTTCTGAAAGCTTAGTGTGAGTGATAGACTCTTAGAAAGATGCTACGTTTTAAGCAATGTTTTATTTAGCAAACACTTTAAAGTGAATTTTAATTAAAGGAGAAAAAAATCATTAGCACTCACAAACATCATGTGTTGGAATCAGGCTAAATGCTGTGTTCTTATATTTAATTTCGCTGGTGTATTGGTAAATGTTTCCCAAATTAAGTTTCTTAGAAACTATGCTCAGGCTTTGGAAACATCAAGTTCTAATGGATTCATTCTCAGTGCTGTAAATATTGCAATCCTCAGGTAAAGTTTATTCATCAGTTTATGGGCTCTAGAAAATTCCCAGTGTAATGAAGCCACCATGGTGTTTCCACGTGGGGTGTGGAGCTGCTGGCCTTAAACCTCATGTCATCACTGATGCAATTCCACTGGCATGAGCCAGCTCCTTGAACCAATACAAAGGGAGTGATCCCCGTGGCTTGTACAGAACTCTCTGCATGAGAGTGCATGTGAGTGCATGAGAGTGCATGAGAATGTGTAGCTGGTCTGCACAGGCCACCTGACAGTATAAGGAAAAAGGAGAGTGCCCTGTCTGGGACAGCTTTGGAGTGGCTTTGTAGCCTTTGTTTCTGTTTACAGCACAGTTTCTAGTGGGTCCCTTTTGTTTTTTCTTCCACCCATGTGCCTGGCAGCATGTTTATTCAGGTTTTGTCATGTTTGCATGTGTGTTTGCATTCATGGATAAAACAAGTCATTTTATCCAAAATAGACTGAAGTTATTCCTTTATAGACCACTTGATCATGCTGGTGTCCTCTTAAATTGAACCTGTCTTGCATCACACGATAAAGTTGCTTTCAGCAGAAATGTGTTTCTTACTGAACCATGCATGGACAATTGCGTTCAGCTTCGCACGAAGATAATTCTCTAATCCCAAGGTCAGTTTAAACTGGTTCCCCAGTATGTACATTGTCAGATTCCCCTGGAATCTCTTTTTATTTCCATGTCAAGACAAGCATGTGAGTTTCCTAGTGCCAACAAAATACAGAAACATGGTTTGTACGTAGATTAGCCAAGGAGGATATTAGACTGAGCAGCCTTTTGGTAGGAAGCCATCCTGGCATTTTTTTGGAAAACTCTGGATGTTTGAATAATCCTTATACTAACAGATGTCACCACTGGGAATCTGTTGTACTTTTACAGCTCTTTATTTGAGTATCTTCTTGTCATTTTTTGATATTTTGGAATGGCGGGGAAAACTCAAACAAATCTGTATTATCTTTTACTTGATCTCTCCCAAAGCTATATTTTGATGAAAGTTTCAGATAGTAACCAAGGGAAGAAAACCCGTAAGTTTTACTATGGGTGTTCCTTTTGTGCAGAAGGGAGACATCACAAAATGACCAGTAATCCTTTCCTTTTGTTTCCAATAGACTGCAAAAGGCTGTTTGCTGTTTTCCTGGTGCTGTGCAAGCCCTGGAAATGGGGGACAAGGGATCACAACGGGTCAAGGCAAATAGTTAGTCACACTCTTCCTTAGAATTGAACCCATTGTTCAAGCAAGGCAAGCAAGTTTTACACTACTAATTTTAGTCTGCATTAGAAACTGTGGCCAGCGTGGTGGTGTGAATAAGGATTAGTAATGGTGAGCGGGCAGGGGAGGTGGCTGAAGGGGTGGTATTTTCCTGCCTGTATAAGCTGTAGTTGTTGTATATTTCTCCCCAGATAAAATGTTTTTGCTGTTTACCTCAGGATACTGCAAGAGGGCATGTTTGGGGAAAAAAAAATCATTGGAAATATCAACTACATACATGTTAGGAAAGTCTTACAATCAACTGTGTCAATAACGCAACACCAGTGAGTCATTTCTAATGGAAACCTTGCCTTAAGGTAGAATTCAGAGAGATGTGTCCCTGCTCTTCGCTGTTGTTACAGACCTGTGTACAGGAAAATACACTCAGAGTTTGGGGCTGACTTTCATTAAAGGATGAGGTGGTTACTGCGGAAGGAAAACTCGGAGGGGAATGGAACTTAACAAAGAGTGGTTACAACTGAAGAAAATATGTTTGTTGGTGCCATCAGTGTAGGAAAAAAGAGGAACTAATTTGTGTGTCATAAATTTAAAACATTCTTAAAGTGAGGTTCGTGCCTGTGAAATGCAGGATGCAGGTACAGACCTGCACACTTCTCTTGTTCTAATGCAACAGTGAGGTTCACATCCCCTAGAGTGGATCTGAGGTCTGGTTGTGCTAGAAGCTATTTGAGAATATCTCTGTATACAAGACCCAGCAGATGTATAGAAATAAAAAGAGAACAAGGAAATACAGTGGCAGCATTGCCCAGTACAACAAAGTACCTTATTCTCTGAACTCTTCCAATATCAGTGACAGCACTGAGGAAAGTAACAGCTGCCACTTTTCTAACATAAAAGCGAGGGATGTTTTTTTTTCCCATTGTCCTCACAGGTTTTAATTTCTGTGCCTACCATTTCATTTACATGAAGTTAATCCAGAATTTGCAATATTCTGCTGTAAAATCAGTGCAAATACTGAACTAGAGCACACACATGTACATACACTCACTTCTTCCAGTTGGCATTCTTCCAGTTAGTGTTCTCCTGAAAGAGGACAAATGATTTCTTAGATAATAAACAACCATTCTTTTGTATCTATAGGTTCTCTGAAATCAGGACTGAAAAACAAAGGCAATGCTTCAGGTTCTGATGTAAGCTCACTATTGTAACTTTAAGGCTGGCCAACCTCTAAACCACAAGTTCCACAATTTGTTACAGATGTTACCATATGGGACTGCACATCCCCATGTTCTTTGCAAGAATGGAGCAACAGACACTAGATGCCTACAGATCTGACTTTATATTTATTTAGCATCATTGTTTTGAGGTGGGCCTTTGAGGTAATCACCTACATCCAAGTTCAGAAGTGTAGCTGCAGTGGCTCTGAGGAAGTCTGTGCAGAACTCAAAGCAGAGGCCTTCTCCTAGAGGTAATTTCCCAATCTTAATCCTTCTTCTGTCCTGTGAATGTATCAGTCTCACCTGCATGCATAGGAAAAAAAAAAAAACAAAACATGAATGCTTTTCACTTTTTGGAACAAAACCCAAGAATTTCTTATTTACTTCTAAAGCAATACAGAGTTTGCCGTACTATTAAAAAATAGCACACATTTTAAAAAAGGAGGTGTTGGTACTGTTTCTTACTTTACACAGTTTTCTCCTATATGGTTGCAAATATTTTGTTCATAATACTGGGTGGACTATCTCAGATAGGATGGTTTAATCTGTGTTTAATTAGGGTTTACACTCTATTATAAGTGCCAGAAAGCTTCAGTGCTCTGTAGGGGACCTGTCTCTGGTGCAGTTTGATTGGTACCATCATTGCATAAATAATCTCTGAAAAGATCGCTGTCTCTAAAGATACAGAATAAAAATGAATTAGAGCTCTGACACTATTATTTTGATGGTCTTACAAAAAAGACAATTCAGAGTCTTGGCAAAAAATTATTTATACAGAACACTTAGTGGTGCAATAAAACTAATCCTGGTGGGGGTTTTTGTTTGTTTTTTGGTTGTTGTTGTTTATTTGGTTTGCGGTTTTTGTTTGGTTTTGGTTTTTGTTTGGTTTTTTTTAATAATATTTGCAGTAAATTATGTCAGATAATCTAAAATTCTGGTATGCCATAGATCTGGGAAACATTTTGTTTTCATTTATATTCATTTTAGATTTATTCTATTTCCCATGAAGGGCCTGATTCTGCCTCCCTATTAAAGCTTAGTAGCTAAGGTGTTAGTAAAATTCAACTTTACCTTAGTACAAGCCAGAATCTAATACAGAACTCTTAAACTCTGACCCTGCTCTTGAAAGAGAAAACCTGTCTGTCTGACTGAATGTTTTTTCCCCCTGCAGAAAAATGGGTGGGTGCTTTTAAAGAAGCCTGGATGCAGTTTGTAGTTCTTGGTGCTCAGAGTTTAGCTTTACCTTTCAAATTCAGCTAAGGCTGCTCTGAAATTGCTACAGGCACATTCCCTGCAATTTCTGGCAGAGGCTCTTTCCCTGACATTTGTTTCATTATTAATGGCACACGCTCCCTCGCACCGGCTCCAAGGAGCCCTTCGGAGGAGGCTGCCCGTGCAGATCCCCTCTGGCTGGTGGCCCTGGCCCTGCCAGCAGCTCTCCTCCCACCAACACCACTCATGCGCCAGCCCTACATCTTCATCCCGGGAACTTTTATTTTCTGGAAGCTGATGCTACTCCCAAATGATCCTGAATGAGTAAGAAGCACAGCTGCTGAGGACAGGCAGCACAAAGCCAGCGATATTCGAAAGCAGTTTGTAATAATTAAGGTGTCTGTTAACCTCCACAGCTCTAAATAACCTTCCAATGAAACGTGGGCAGGCACATTCCTCTCTGGGTTGCCAAGCATCTGTGCTTGCACTGCAAACAACCTGCAGCCTTATACAGTTATTTGCACTGGTTTATTGGTCACACTTTCACAGAAAAAAACCTGCAGGTTGCTGCTTGCTCCTGGTCCTGCCGAGGGTTAGCACTGTGGTGAGCTAAGCCAACACCTCCATCACAGAGGTGGGCACTAGTATTGGTTACATTCGATCTGCTTATTAGATGAAAAGAGGTAATACCTCGTTTGACACCCTGGTGCATTTATTTCTTTGCTCTGTACTGCTTTTCAGATTTTACCTATTGCCGAGTGCCCTTTTATGTTTATTTATTTTAGGAAGCACACACTGCATCGTAAACACTCCTGGTTTTGTAAACAGTTTTGGTTATAGGATTTCCTTTCAGGGACTTGATAACAGCATATTATAAATTTTAGACAAACTATGAGATTTTAGTTGTGTTGTGAGGAGCAACATAATCAAAGGTACTACTTCAATTGTCATTAAAATCCTGTTACATTTCACTTATGCTTATCTAGTTTCCCTTAGCACTGCTGCTTAGAAAAGGCAAAAAATCTATGCATCTGTCTGTCTGGATATTGTCAAGTCATGCCATGTGCCTAGTCTGAATAAAGACACTGTCACAGGTCCTGTAATCAGCATCAAGGCAGTAATAAATAGGAAACCCTTGTGATGATGATCACGATTAACAAAAGGAAGTGTAAATAATCTACAGTGCCTAAAGCTCACTTTTTTGCAGAGTGGATTTGCAAGTGAGCTATAAACCTGATCCTTTGCTTATTGAGGTCAGCAGCAAAACTCCTGCTAATCCCAGCTGAAACAAAATCATTCTGCCAGCTTGATGTTTATAGAAATGCATATTACCTTCACGTAGATGTCCTCCCGCTACAGCTTTTTGTATTACAGCCTGCAACTTCATCTAACACAAACATGACCTGAGGAATGAAATCTCACTCAAATAAAATAAAAACCTATTATTCTCAAATAGCTAACAATAAATGTTGTTAAGTAATTTATCGGCAAATGTTTAATACTCACAGATCCTTAGAGAATCAGTAAATCCAGGGAGGAAAAGGCTGGGCACATCTGAACACTTGTACTGGGAAGGAGCTGGCAGTGACTCTCTGGTGCCAAGCCTGATAAAGGTGCACCTTTGGGGCATTATTCGCTTTGACAATAAGACTCTGTGTGTGAACGTTAAACTTCCTGGGGTTATTTTACACTCCTTTGCAAATAGGCAAGTAGTGTGGAAGTTGTGTGGGAGTGGAGTAAGCAGGATTGCAGTTTTGTAGGAAAAGGCTTTTCAGAGGAGATGGGTGAATTTTTCCTGCAGGCTGTGGAATTGCATACTAAAGGAAGCGCTTGTCCTGCCTACCCCCTGCTTTCTTATTTTTCCCTTTTTTTATTTTTTTCCCCCCATCTAAATGTAGTGCTGGGCCTCAGGAGGCCCATGAAGACACAGAGCTTCCTACTGAGGTTGTCACTTGACTGACAGCAAAAAGCTTCTGGGGAGATGGACGAGCATGAGTAGGTGGACATAGAAAAATGGAGAATGAAAAGATAAAGTAAAAATAGAACTGAATGTTCATCCAAAATCACACCCCTTTCAGGGGCTGTAATGTATTTAAATTACAAATGTTGAATTTGTGATTGGGAAAAATGTAAAGCAGCTCTGTCTATATAAGTGTTTGTGTGTGAGAGACATTTGATATCCATTCAGAAATGCTCTGTTAGGAATGATATTAACTACAGAGATACATCCAAGACAACCCCCTTGTGTCAATACCCAATTATTTGTATACTAATATATTCCCTCAGTGTTTTAAACTATGAGAAAAACAAATTGTGAGTGAGTGGGAAATACAATGTTTCAGTCCTTACATTTCCAGATGATTTACAGTTTCTCAAAAGCTCTGTGTTTGTGTGTTCAAGTGCCTGTTTGTCTGTACCACTCGAGTCCTGTAAACAGATCTCTAAATAATTTGGCTGGGGTTGACCTCTATGATCAAACATTTAACACGCTGTCATAATTATTACAGTGTCTACTGCAAGTGAGTATAGTTTCACTGTGGAGCTGAGACAAATGAAAGATCTGAGACAAATATCAGAGACGAGGGCTGTGCTTTTTCAAACTGCATTAAATTGACCGTTTAAGTGGTGTAAACTTGATGATGGTACAAACATGATTAGTTCCCATCAAAGCCAAATCACTCCTGATAGTGAGTTACAACAACATAAGTTGGCAGGTTGGCAGCAGTGCAGGCTGCTCAGGTAATAGGCAGTTAAGAAAAATATAACAGCTCCAACAGCTGTAACAAAATTTTAAGGAATAAATTTTGATGTCAGGTACTTTGTTGAAGGGTGGGGTTACTGGCTGAAGCTGAGAACAGGATTTAGTCCAAGTATTGATGACATCTGTTAAAACCAAGCTGAGCTTTTACGATTCGTTGAAATGACACAAAGTCAGGAAATTGTGATTATTTTGGCAAGACTTCTTAAAAAAACCCTCACATACTCGAGCCAACATACAGTGGATTTGGTAGAATTGCAAACATTTTATTTTATGACATTTGCAGGCCTTTTTTACATTGTCTGTGTTTATTTTATGTGATTTTTTTTTTTTTTTACAAATTAAAATAGCATTAAATTATAGAAATATTTTTAAGGTTTCAAAGCATTTTATATATTTTTAATGACGACTGACTTTTCTGGCATTGCCACAAAAATAACTTCTATTAAAAAAAAGAAGTTTTGATGCTCCACCATTCCCATAAAGTTTATCCTGACTTGTAGTAGATCTGTGAGATGCATCAAAG
Source organism: Scytalopus superciliaris (assembly GCA_013400415.1). Lineage (NCBI taxonomy): Eukaryota > Metazoa > Chordata > Aves > Passeriformes > Rhinocryptidae > Scytalopus > Scytalopus superciliaris. The sequence continues at coordinate 761,832 of VXBX01005247.1, read as the reverse complement.
ATGTGGAAAGAAGACTCAGATTGCTTTAATTGAGGACTGCCTATATTTTTGTGTAAATAATAAAAAGGGAACTAAACCTTTTCTTCCTCCTCATTAGGCCAAGAATTCTTGTAGATAATTAAAGCCAGGAAGTACAAGTTTTAACAGTTGCATTGACTGTGCTGCACTGTTCTCTAACTCCCATTATCCAAGCTGCTGCTTAAAAGATTTATTTTCTACAGACAGAGAAAAACACACCAGCTATCTTTGCGGGGTTATCTTTAAGGTTCTGCCAATGGGAGCTCCAAAAGAAATGTTCAAGGCAAGGAAAAACAATCTGAGCCTCAGACTATAGGACCTCATTGTAAACGCTGTTTAATAAACCTTCTTAGAGCAGTTTTAAAAGCCATAAAATGTATCCTCCCTAGATCTTGACCTGAAATTCGACCACGTAAAAGATACTCTGTAATTTTAAGCAAAAAGTATCAGTAAGGGTGTGTTTGTAAGTATTTTTGTAACTTTTACAGATATTTGAATTTGTGAAAAAGTAGAGTGATTTAAAGAGAAAATAGATGATTCTCGGCAGATGATGCACAGGGCTGGTAGTCAAACTTTAAGACGCATTCAAAGTATATTTTTAACTAATCGAGGTCGTACAGGGTTTCCGTGCAGAAACTAAAGCTAACGGTGACAAGGAGTCGTTCCGTCTGGGGTGCGATTCCCCAATTTCGGGGTACGGGGGGACAGCCGGGGACGGATTTGAGACCCGCATGGGGCGAGGGGAGCGCCGGGGGCGCCGAGAGGCCACTGCGGGGGAGAGGGAGCTGCATCCCCGGTGAAGGAGGGTGTGTATTACCGGGAAACTGAGGCAGCGCCGCCGCCCAGTGCCGCGGGTGGGAACGCGGGTGGGTTCGGCGACCGGGGCGGGAAGCGCTGCGGGAATCGCCGCTCCTGGAGCTTCCCGAGGCTTCCCACCGGAACCGATGGCGGTGGGTCAGACAGAGCCTCGAGGGGAGGGAAGCGGAGGGGCTGCTCGCTTTCCCCCGGTCCCGCAGCGCTGCCGCGGGAGGACGGACGGACAGACAGATAGACAGGCAGGCGGGCAGGTCCGGGGGCAGCTCTGTGAGTACGGGCTGTTCAAGGACGGTGCTCAGCCCACTGAATCTACCAGATCCGCCCAGGGCTTATCTGGCTTCTGAAAACTACGCTTTTGTTGTAAATACGCAGTTAGAGAGTGTATTTTTGAAAGTCGGGTGGTCGGAGCGTCCGAAGCAAAGCGGGGCTGTGGCCGCACGGCGCTGGTTCCAGGGAACAGCCCAAAGGGAGGAAAGGCACCAGCTAGCACAGGTGTCACTGGGCACGGCGCTGCCTCGCACGGACGCCTCCCAGGTGTGGACGAGCCTGTGCATCCCGATGGATCTCGGCGCTCAG
>VXBX01005247.1:749611-759742 GCA_013400415.1 Scytalopus superciliaris | reverse complement strand
GGAGCGGCCGCCGCGCGTCCCCCCGCGCTGCCCCTGCCCCTGCCCGGCCGGGCAGCCCTCCGGGAGCGGGACAGCCGCGCCGGGGCGGCCCCGAGCCGGGAGCGCGGCTCATGAAACCGGTTCTCCCGGGAGCTCCCGGCGGCTCCGCGCCGCTCCCCGGGGAGGAGGCGCAGCCTGTTCTGCGGGACAGTCCGGCCGCGGCTCCGCGGGGGAAGCCCGCGGGTGTCCCGGGTTGCGGGCGTGGGGCGGCTGTCCCATGGCGAGCCCCCGCCGGCTCTCTCGGTACTCGGCTGCCTTCCCGGGGTCCCGGACAGTACCGATTCTCCGCTCGTGGCCGAGGCACGGTCGCTGTCCCGGGCGGCGGGGGATGCGCACCCGGGATGCGCTCCGCTGTCCCCCGCAGGTGTGCCGGGGCTCCGCCGCTCCGGTGCGCCGCGAAACGATCGTGAGATTCCTCAGACCTACCCCTGAGAGAGTTTCCAAGTGTTTTAGGATATTGGCGCGGTCGGAACTAACATTTCATTTCGAATGGAAGGTGGATGCGATCGTGCTCCACACATATGGAAACGTTCAGGTAAACGATTTATTTTAATACTGCCTTTTGGCAGCTGGAATTTAATCTGTTTTATTTGTACCTTTCTGCAGTTACCTTGCTGGATTCCAGATCAGTTCAGGGAGAGCTGGGGTGGATAGCAAGTCCCCTGGAAGGAGGGGTAAGTTTTAAACCGCTATCTGATCAAAAGGGTAAAGGGGGTGATTAGTAACTTTCAGAGAGTCCTAATGGCTCGATTATTGTTGATTGTGGTGAGGAGGTCAGATTTCTTCCCTGCCTTACCAAGTGAATTACTCTTTGTTGGAGTAACTCTATACTCCCTTTGGACAGTTCTGTCATGGAAGAAGTGGAAACCAAAAGGGCAGAAAAGAGGTTTCAGAATTAGGAGATTGGTTGAGGCATGGGCTTAGATGCCTATTTAAAACTGAAATACCAACAAGAAATGTGATCTGCCGACTGAATTGGCATTCTTGACTGCTATTATTTTATCTGCGGACTGTCTCGGCTGGGAGATGTTCAGGGCAATTGCCGTTCTATTTCTGGATGAAGGAGTAGGGATCAATATACACGATAGACCTTTGGTGTGATGGGACAGTTGCCCTATTTCAGGGTGTAAACATCATGTGTTTTGGTCTCTGAACAGATAAACTGCAGCACCCAGTTCTTCATGGAGACTCCTTGGAGTTTCTGTGCACTTTTCAATAAGACAATTTTAAGAGACGGTTGCTGGAATGCACTGCCCAGTGACGATGTGTTAATGTTAAAAGGTTCATCGCTGGGGCTTAGAGCCCCTTTGCTTAGTTGCGTGCCAAGGTAGCTTAATTTTTTGTTTAGCTTTATATTAGTGGGTGGACACCTTGCTGCTCCCTCATCTGTGCCCCGATCTGCAGGGTGCCCAGTACTTCTGTGGGAAACTCCTGAGAATGTTTGGAGTTGCTGGGTTCTGGAGGAGACTGTACTTCATGGGACGTTTTTTTTTTTTTTTTTTAAATAAGCAATTAGAAAGGCTTTTTCTTTCTTCAAATGAACAATTTAACAAAAATGCCAGCAATGCACACTAAACATTAATGTGAAAAAAAGAAAATCTCAAATCCTTTAAATATTAAATGAGCAAAAGCAGCTTAGAATCCTTAAGCAGAAGTAAGTAAGTCAAAGTGATTGAAAAAGAAAAGTGCTGAAAGATCAGGACCTGTGCACAACAAAGCACTGGATTCTTCAGGAAACCTACAAATTTACTTTTTTTTTTGTGTGCGTTCCCACTCGTAATTAGAAGAAGCAGAGCTAAGGAAACAGCAGTGAGCGGAAGGAATCCGAGGTTGCGTTGGCTGGTGATGCATTATGCATAAGCTCTGAATAACCATAACGTGGAGAATGGGGGATTGTTTTGCTCCCCCATTGTTGTTCTGGGTGAACTTGACTACAGTCCTGGCTTGTGCTCTGCCTGAGCGCACTGTGCTGTCCCCAAAACTGGGTTTTTCAAAGAGTGGGGAATTGATTGGCAGGCCTCTGGCAGCGCCCACGGTGCACATTCACTGCTGATTGCAGGCAATTGCCCTCATCTTTTGACAGTGTGGAAAGGTACAGCTCTATCTCGGTGAGAGTCGAGCTTCCTTTTTAATCCCGCACCCTGGAAAGGTCGGTTAATGAGACAGGATCTTTCATATGGCTCTCCAAGGAATATATGTGTATTTAAACAGGACCTAAAATACAAGTTTTAATAAGTCGGCAGTAGAATCTGATCAGAGCACAGCTGTATATTATTAAGGGCTGTTGCATTCCCCCTGTCCCCTCATGTGTTTTCTGAAAGCACCATGCAAGCTTGGGAAAGAAATGTGTGCTCTTATTGTGGACGTGACTCGTTTCACTAAACCTACATATGTGTGTTCTATTTTTAAGCCTGTAGTGAAAAATTTAAGAGTACATGGTCTGTCTCTGAGATACAGTGCTTGGAAAGCATTTACTTTAACTTCATATGCTGCAGATTTATTTCAAGCAGCAGAAATGAACTCCTTTATCTTTATGGGAATATTCTGTCTTTTGGTGTTTTTTTTTCTTTAACGGTGTATACTTTATTGTCTATTAAAAATGGTGTTTTTCTAGGTCTGTACCACACTGTTCCTGAGGTGTGAGGGTTGTGTGGATAAGAAGGGCTGTAGATAAACATAGTCATTTAGCAGTGACTAGCAGTAATCAAGTATATAGTAGCCCTGGAGGAATTAATGAACTGCATTATAAATGTAATTAATGATTTACTTTTGCATTTCACAGTTGAAAAGCAGGTTTTGTGCCCAGAATGTTTTACTCTGCATCATTAGACTGTGGGAAGAGTTGAATTACAAAAGTTAATTTCTGTTTGAAAGCAAAAAGTTACAACTTTGACTACACACTTAGTTGCAAGTCATTTACATTAGCTGGAAATTCGGGGCTCTAGTTATTTTCAGCTCTGTCAGAAAGACACACTTAGGTTTGTTTTGTATTTGTGTGTTTATGAAATAAGAAGCTCAACTGTCTGTTTGCCTGTTGTTCAGGAGACTGGTGTGTTGAGAACCCAGTCTGAAAAGTTGCTGAATTCAGTTGCTGTCTGTCTGTTGACCTCAGCGGTCTCTTTATTGAATCCTCTAGCAGCATCCTCCATTGTGTAAATGCACTAAAGGAAATCCCATCAACAAGTATTATTTCCCTCTGCTTCTTCCTTTCTCGTGTGCCACACACAATATAGGTAGCATAGACAATCTGAAGATCAGCAGAAGGGAAAGTGATGGATCATAAAGACAATATTGCAACGGTAAACTAGCTCTGTGGCAGCTGTAAATTAAACAACTCTGTCTTCTTACTAACAACATGTTACACTTTACATTGATAGATGACTTTTTAAGATTTATTTTTTCCTTTTCTCTGAAAAAGAGTGACATGCTGAGTATTGATTTCCCCCCCTCCTTCATTTTAATTTGCAGTTATCTCTAGGCAGCAAATAAAATATTATTCTTTCTGCTCCTAGTGACTCATGGTGCTAACTGCTGTCATTCTATAAACGGATTCAGCTAAGCTGGAAGCTTTTTAAGTAAAAATCACTTGCATAAGAGCAATCCTTGTGAGAAGAATGCAGGATATTTTACAAGAAAGCCTTTAACGCTAAGAAGGCTTCTGTTTATCAAAGCTATGGCTTCAATAGTTCTGAAAAGCACTTCTGGGAAGTCTCTTTAAAGTTATTACTGTTTTCTAAGGATAGTTTTATATGCTTCATTGTATTGCCTGCAAACCTAGTGAGCATATCATTATCTAATAATTTTTATAAAGAAGGATAAGTTGAATAATATAAATTGAAGTGCTGTGGGGTTTTTTGGGATTTTTTTCTGGAAAGATTTCTTTCCCTAATGACTCTGCTTTCCCTTCCTACCAGGAGAGCACTGTCATAAACTTTCTTTTGTTTATAATAATACTTAAACCAGTTTTTTTTTCAGAACTGTTGAGTATGGGTGCTTTCCTTTTCTAAGTTCACCATGCTGAATTTGTGACTCTCTTCTTTCCATACCCTCTTTGGATTATGTGTTGTTGTTGTTGTTTCATAATCACATTGCCTGTTAGTTTGGCACTTCTGAAGATGTCTGAACTTGATTTGAGGGGTGTAACAGTTTTGAAGCATGTTGCTACCCTGGTCTTTCAGCACTTTACATCTCTGTTAACCTTTTTGGGTTTTTTGATAATATGAATGTAGCTGTTTCCTGACATTTCCTCCAGAAAAATATGTCATGTTCCTTTCTTTCCACCTTCCTGCTACTAAGAAACTCTCTTTGGATAACAAAGTTATGGTGGTGTTGGTGGTAGGCTAATGATGCTGTCTCCTTACCTGTTGGTTTTTCTCTTAAGTGCCACCAAGTCAGGGACACAGTTTTCTGTAGACAGTTATTTCTGCCCACTTCTGAAGTAAATAAAGACTGTTTGCTGAGTGTCTGGGATATTGGTAGCCCAGCAGAGTAGTTGGCAGCTTAGAGAAATAATAAGGGGTGGCTTAAGAGTTTTTAAAATACGTGGTGGTGGTGCCAGAAATGTGGATGCTGCTCTGTCTCATGCTTTTTGTGTGACTGAGTCATGCTGTGTCACTGTTGGATATACCCATCTACAAGACAGGATCCATGTGTTAACTGCTGCAGAGAAAACACTGGGGGTCTGTGCTGCACTCTGAGTCTGAAGTCCTGCATGTAGCCCTGATCTAAGCAGGGTCCTGTGGACTGAACTGCAGTGCAAATAAACCTGCTCAGTCGATGGAACATTCTTGGATTGGTTCAGAGGGCTTTTAAAATACATGCTTGTTCCTTGAGGCACTACTTGATTGGGAACTTGTTTCTCCTGAACAGATTCTTCCTTTAATGTCTAAGTAGTTGAGGTCCTGACTGCTGCTTGGTGCTGGTTTGTTTTCCTTTCTTTGTTTGTTTCCCTGTAATGGAAAAAATGCAGATTGTCTGCTGTGAAACTCTGTTGTCCCTTTTAATGCAGATGTATTTGTCTTCCCCTTTTCCCCTCTGCAGTGGGAGGAAGTAAGCATCATGGATGAGAAGAACACTCCGATCCGCACCTATCAAGTCTGCAATGTGATGGAGCCCAGTCAGAATAACTGGTTACGAACTGATTGGATTCCCCGTGAGGGGGCTCAAAGGGTATATATCGAAATCAAGTTCACGCTAAGAGACTGCAACAGCCTGCCGGGTGTCATGGGAACTTGCAAAGAGACTTTCAACCTTTATTACTATGAATCAAACAATGATAAGGAACGTTTTATTCGAGAGAGCCAGTTTGCCAAGATCGACACCATTGCTGCTGATGAGAGCTTCACCCAGGTGGACATTGGAGACAGGATCATGAAGCTAAATACAGAAATACGGGATGTGGGACCACTGAGCAAGAAAGGGTTTTATTTGGCTTTTCAGGATGTTGGTGCCTGCATTGCTTTGGTCTCTGTTCGTGTCTTCTATAAGAAGTGCCCGTTGACAGTTCGGAACCTGGCACAGTTTCCAGACACCATTACTGGGGCTGATACGTCCTCTCTGGTGGAGGTTCGTGGCTCCTGTGTCAACAACTCAGAAGAGAAGGATGTGCCAAAAATGTACTGTGGGGCAGATGGCGAATGGCTGGTGCCCATTGGCAACTGCCTGTGCAATGCTGGCTATGAAGAACGCAATGGTGAATGCCAAGGTAGGATGAGCCATATTGTACTCTTCATTAGGGCTTAGTTGAATGCATAATTGAATCAGAGATGAGAGTAAATGGAGTAAAGCCAGTAATTAGCAATCCCGTGGGATTTGGTGGGACAGAGGGGTTTAATGAAAAAGTCCAATAGCTCCAGGTGGCAAGGCTAAGAATTATGTAATGTAAACCAAATGATGCTGCCATAATAGGCAGAAGGTGAAACATGTTTTCTAGCAGGTGCCTAAATTTGATTTGGCTCATGATAATCACTGAAATGTGAATGACTGCATAACAGTGCAGTTGAGATACCATTGTTTGAAGAGACAAATCTTTCAAGTGAACTTTGTTAAGTACAGGAAATTCTGGCAAAGTCTCCTTTGGATAACACAGTGGGTTAAGAACCAGTCTGGGAGGCAGGCACAGGAGTTTTAGCTGGGTTATTTTCCCCCCTTTGGAAAGTGGAAGTCTTTGGTGTTTTACTTGTTGCAAATTTCTAGCACTAAATACCCTTTGATATTTGACACTGCTGCCTTTGTTAAATATTTTCATTTCTCAGAGAGTCTCTATTGTCAGTTAAATAATAGAGGTGCTAGGATACTCTTAGAAATGCTAAAAGTCTCCACCTCACCCTCCCACACACACACACCATCCTGTGTGCTGCAGAATTGGGGATTAAAGTTGGTATAAAAGACAGATTCTCATAAAAGAGAAAAAACCCTCAATACCTATATTCTCTACACCTCCTTATTTTGGAAAAAAGAGTTGTAAAAGGTTAGGGAAGGAGAGATGGGAGTTTATAAATAAAATATCTTTAGCCTCTGCTCTGAAACTCTTGCTCACGTAAGTATAAATTAAGATCCAACTCAAATGGATTCTTGCACAGGTCAGTGAGCTTAATTTTGCTGGGTGCTGAATTGAAGGTGCTCAGCTCCCTAGGGGATTTGGAACCATGCTTTTCGAAAAAAGGGGTTTTGGAGCCAGTTGCCTTGTATCTTGCGTTTTTCACTAGGTCAATTTTGATCTTGAGACTGAGAAGAAGTTAGCAAAGCAGGTGACTGCTGTTGTACTGGACTCCTAAGACTAGGGTGTCTTTTGAATGTCTTCCTTGATTTCTTTTAAATGGTAATCTACAGTCAATATGAAGTTCATAGGTGTTGAAATTAAGCTCTGTTATGAAGCACTAAGTGTAAACTTCAGCCGTAATTTCTAGAAATCTTGCTATATGACAAAAGTTTAGGTATGATATAGTGGCAATAAAATTGCTGTGGGCTGTATGGAGAACTGAAGGATGAGCAGCACGATGACAGGATGTCCTGTCTAGGGTAAATTACACTCAGGTGTTTTGTTTGTTTGTGTGTTTTTTGTTTGGTTTTTTTTTGTTGTTGTTGTTTTTTGTTTGTTTGGTTTTTTGTTTGTGTTTGTTTTTTGGTTTTTTTTTTTTTAAATCTCATGAGATGGAGACTTGAAAACCTGTTTATTGTGAGATGTGTGAACCTGTGGCCATGGTACTGACTGGGTGCTGTGGGAGAGCCCTTGGTGGATAGGGAAATGCTGCTACTCTTATAGTTCAATAACTTCTGGGCAAAGTTTCTTGACACCTTTACAGCCTGGCTTCCGAGAGGAGGAAATGAATGAGAGGGAGTACATCTTAGTTTATTGCACAGGGATTATTCTGCTTTCTCCTAAAGGCCTATTAGGTCAGAACTGGGTCACTCTGACTGACACAGATCTACCATTTTGCAGCGTCAGTGGCCCAGACATGATGAGCTAATTGCCTAACAAATGCTGTGTTGTTCAGGAAAAATCTCTTGAGGTTTTACTGGTGGACAGTGGTTATACTGGCATGCATTTTAAATTTGTTTTTGTAGTGTTGGACTAGACCATAGATATGAATGCCTGCTTACCTAACAGGTCTCAGCTGCACCTGGACAAGTTTGGGCTCAGGAAACCCAATTTTCTGTTTTCCAGCTGAAAGGAAGATCAGGTGATGCCATATTGACAAAGGCAATAGTAGCATTCTGTCTCTTGGGCTCTGCAGAGTGAAGTTGGCCTGTTCTAGTCATTTTGAGTGCATTCAAGCCAGCACGTAATTTGAAAGCACTAAACCCATTTCATCAGTGGTTATTTGTGGTTTCCTTTTCTCACATTTGCCGTTTTCCAGCCAGAACAGTTTACTGCGAAGTTCTTCTTGAATTCATGAAGCTCAGCAGAGCTCTGCCACTTCTCTCTGGTTTCCAGCAAGGCTGTTAAAGCAGTTTGGCCTTTGACACCATTGAATGAGGTTTCCCCATTTCTTTCCTGTTTTAACTTCATCGTTTAGCAAATGTTCTGCTCTGACAGGTTTTTGGAAGGGAGGACAAGGATGAAGTAAGGAGGATTCCTGTGGTTTTGGTATAGAGGACTGGGGGCAGGGGGGAGAGACTTTGAGTCTGTAAAAGGGTGCTGGTCTGGGACTGAAGCTGGTGAGCAGGTTCCACCTCAATTGTTTTTCAATAGGTTGACTGTGGCAGGACAAATACAAGGAAAGGTCAGAGGTTGTCCGTTTCCTCATCCATCTTTCCTTGTGATCCTAGGGTCAGAGTTAGGATTGATTAAGATCTTAAATGTTTGACAAAAGCTCAGTGGGCAGAAATAGTTCAGGCCAGTGAATTGGGGCTTTGCACTTGTTGGGAGATGCACAGTTGATGTTGGAACTCCTTGTCCTCTCGTGGGACCTGCCCCCTGCCACAATGCTGGGGCAGACCAGCTGGCACTTGGGTTGCCCTTCGAGCTGCTTCAAGTTCACTCAGCATCCAGATTTTTAAATAACGCGTTTTCCTTGGGCTCCTTTTGCTTAATTTCTGATGTGTGTGTGGGAAGCGTAATGGAAAGCCGCTTCACGTCTAAAGTTATTCCTGTAGTGGGAGTTAATGACTTATTGACCTTGAATGAGATTTTTGAAAAATTGTGTCTGCGGTATGGAGGTGTTTGAATATAATGATAAAAAACTGTCCTTCGTCTGACTGCTATTTTTTTTTTCCAGCTGACTTTATTGATAATGATTGTCTTACCAAACATACACACACACTTATGTATGTATATATGCAAAAACCCAGGGCAGGAAGGAAAAGGAGCTAAGTGTTTAATCCATATTTGTTTGGGAAGCTTCATGGGTGTATCATGGCAGTGGTTCTTCAAAATTGGTCCTGATCAGTAGAAATATTAGGTGAATGCCAATTCTTTTCTTTCAAATGAATTTGCAGCAGTGAAAATAATGCAAAAAAAAAATAAATCTGTGTTAATGGCTATTCATTTAGGAGAGCAGAAATGTGGGATATTGTTGATGGAACATGACTATCCCAACTAGTGACACATCTCAGGGCTAAGGCAATTAGTGGTTTAGGGCAAAGCTGAGACATAAAGTAGTTTTCAACTTCTCTTGTACACATCATTGTTATGTAAATTGTTTTGTTACACATTAATATAATGTAGTTTCGATTTAGTTACAATTTCCTTGTGATAAAACACGTATCTTTCTAACTCAAAGGAGGGGAGGGGGAAACAAGCAGGAAGGGAGAAAAGACAGATTAAAGAAGCAATAGACTGTAGCCATCTGTGATGATTTTGATGCTGTGAAATTACAAATCTCAATTTTAGACCTGCCATTTAGTATAAATATGTGAGACAGTTGAGATTTTACTGTGATATTGTAAAGGTTATGAGAGCCAACAGCTTTGTCTTCATCTACACTTGCTTTTTCTGAGTTGTGAATTGGCCAATTGGCAGAAAATCCAGTGTCATTTAAAATATGGCTCAGTCCTGGTTTCATATCACTGCTGTTTTTAGAATTTTCCTACGAACTTTGATAAGAGCATCTCTAAGAAGTAATAATTTGAATGATAAGCTGCTTTTTATCTCAGAGGCTTTGAAGAGTGGCTATGAGCATTGAAAGCAGCAGTTCAGTTTACATCAGAAGGGTACAGTCTAATTATATGTTTTTCTGTGATAAGATTTTTGGATGGTGGGTTCTGTAGGGGTGGGGAAGTAAAGTAATTTGTGTGTACTTTCCCATTTTAGTAATAGATAACTTTTTTTGTCAGAATAGCAGTGATGTACAGTCTGGCTGCACAAAAGGGTAATCAGAAGGGTGACTAAGACTGTGCAGATTTGAGATTTCAGAAGGTTTTTTTTTTTTTCAGGTTGATTATTTTTGGCAGGGGGAAAAAAATGCATAGACTCAACATGTTACATTTTAAAAGGAGCTGAGAAGACGGAAGCTACCAGGCGGGGCATGGGAGCGATACTGAAACACAGTCTGTCTGAACCAAATTTAGTTGGTTCTCTTCTCTGCTGGTTTGGTTATGTTATGTTCTCGTGTGGCTCAATAGATCTTCCAAGGGTTGCTCCCTCTGATT
>VXBX01005247.1:728078-749565 GCA_013400415.1 Scytalopus superciliaris | reverse complement strand
TTTTTTTTTTTTTTTTAACCACCTGGTGCATTTCAAAATCTCCATTTAAATGTCACTGCAGGCGCTCTATTGCTTTTCTCCTGCCTGGCCACTTTAGAAGTCAAGCTACAGTTGTCAAGTAGTTGCCTCTTCATGTATTGCTTGGAGAAGGACTGGGATTGCTTCCTTCTGAATTCCTGGCAGAATTTCTGCTAGTGCACAGGGGAGCAATATCTGGTCCTTATTCCGTGTGTTAGCTGGTAAAAAGCATGATCCTCAGAATCAAAGCCAGATGAGCTGTTGTGGGGTATAAATTTCATGGTAGGTCTGGGTAGTCTTTTGTGGAACTTATAACCCATCTTCTGGTTTTTGCATGTGTTCTTTTGAGGGGGGAAAAAACAAAGGGGGAAACCAAAACTTTCCAGACAACTCATCTTCTGTGTGATGAGTTCAGTATTTAGATCTTGGCTGGGTGAGGGTTATTATCTGTCATATAATAATATGCTCTACTGAGCTTGGTCTTTATTGTGCTTGTGAGAAGTGATTAAAGAAATGCTCAGCAGTACACTAAGGTCTTTTGAGACTGCATTAAAAAGCCCCCCAAACTTGTGAGTTAAATATCTTATCTAGTTTCGTTCCATTATGTCACATCCTTTTCATTTGTCACAGGGAGCAGGTGAGGTCACTCAGTTTTGTGAATCAGAGACAATTAACACTCCCATGACTAAATGGCCATTTTATGAATATTCAGAGCCTGCTTCACCTCCCTGGGAAGCAAACATGTTGGTTCCCTTCTCCTTGCTCCTGCTAGAGACTAGGGAGGCTCTCTCTGTGAATGGGGGGATTGGCAGCTGTCGCCCCCTTTGCCTTTTGCATGCAGCAAATTCCTCATTTACATCTTTTGTATACACCCTCATGCAAAGTAGCACACCCATTTCCTCACTTCACAAAGGAGATAAGAGCTTCCTTTGGAAACGCCAGCCAAAATCTCCTTCTGTTTATGCCGAGCTCAAAGATTTGGATTTTATGCAAATGAATTCTGTTATGTTTTTTTTTTTTTAAATCTCTTTGTTTAAGAGATAGTGTAATATTTGCACAGTGTGCTCCTCATGTCTGAGATCTTCTCCTGACTATGGCGGAGTGTCACTCTTGCCCCAGCCTGTGGGAAAGTGCTGTGCTCCAAAACCCTGGCCTTCTCTGCTCAGCGATGGCTGGAGGGTGGAAGCATTGATGGTGTGCCTGGTGAGGCTGCAGACCCCCCTGTGTGTCATCTCCTTAGATGTTCACCAGTGATCACAAAGCCCTTCTGTAGCTGCATCCTCAGCTGGGGGGGATCAGCTTCAGGAGGGTGGGATGCCCCCTGTGTGCACAAGAAGCATTACACTTGGACACTATCTATGCTTTGCACCAAGGACCTGGGCTGGTGCCCTTCCCTTTGCTGTCTGGGTTGCAGAAATGGCCTTGGCCCGTGGTTATAGTGTGGTGAAAAGGGACTCCCAGCACTTGGGTAAGTAAACATGCAGAAATGCTCTGCTGTCTTTATTTATTGAAAGAAAATAATCTGTGAGAAAAGTTCTGCTTTCTTAAGCCTCATGATTATATGAGAACCCGTATTTTATTTTATTTTTGGGTTTAGTGGCTTTCTTTTCTTTTTAACTTTGCTTTATTTCAACTTTACTTAAAATTGCCTTTGGCTTGAAATAAAGCTGAGGCTCATTAAATGCTCCCAAAACACAGGCTTGTTCAGAATGGATTTGTTGAAAGGTTTATTGATATAAGTTAGAACACATGCTGCATAAATGTACTATATTTCTTTAAAGTACTGTTTTTCATTTTGTGTCTTTATAAATCAGTGGTATGAAATTGGGACCCTGATCATGTTGGGGCTACATCCTATAAGAAACCAGAAGGAAAAACATGGTTGTGGGGGGTTTTCGTTTTTGTTGGATGTCCAATTAGTGTTTAACTTGAAGGTAATTTCACAGGGGTAGTAAACTACACAGTGTGAAACCTGGTGGCATAATTAAATGGAGGAAAGGCTCTTTAAAATAACAAAGGAACGTGCAAAAACTTTGCTTTTGTCCTAACAGTCACCCAAAAGGAGAGGTCATGCTGTTTAAAGTACAATATGGATGGGCTATTAAGGTTTGGAAGGGGGGTGGGGGGGCGGGAAGCTATGCTGTACAGTTGGTATTTTGGTATTTGCTTTGGCTCATTTAATCATGGATGCCAGGAAAAACTCCATTTGCTGATCTCCTTTTTATTCTTTCCTTAAATGGGTGGGTTTCAATCTTGCTATTATTAATCTGTGCAAATACACATAAAGAAATATGCTGGGAAACAGGCCTTGTATTCACTGGGGGCTTGGTGCTGCAGGGCTTGGACTGTGGAGGGGTGGTGGTTTCAGCAGCCTGAGCAAAGGTGGGTCCTGAGGAGGAGATGGGATGCTCTTGTGCTGCAGCAGCTGGAGCATGGAGGGAGGAAGACTAGGTAACCTTCCCAGAGGCACACAGGATGTCTCTGAGATAAGACCACAGTGAAGACTGACTCCAGTGTCCTGTGTCCCCACTTCACTGAGAAAGTCAAAAGCCATGGGTCACCTTTCTCTAAGGAGAGACCTCTCTTACATGGTGGAGCTCCCTGAAACATCATTTGAACTAAGGCGATCAATGACTATTGCTTCTGCTTGTATATGTGAGTGCTTTGTACAGCCACACTACAAAGCTGCAGTACAGTGTGTTAATTACCCAGATAATCCTGTTTGCTTGTATTTTTAAACTATGGAGCGCTGGGTAATTATTCAATTCTTAATAGAAGGCAAATGGCAATGTAAACAATAATTAGGATGTTAGACTAATGTGCTTCAAAGCAAATTGGATTTTTTTTTCATACCGTTCAGCATGAAGTCCCATAAAGCTGACAATTTAGTGGCAAGGAAGCAAGTTCCATTTTGCTCATATTTTCTGGTGTTATCACTTCATGCCTTGTTTCTGTGAATGAGTTTGCTCTGATGCTGCTCTCTGCTCCAGAACCAGTGTCAGGTTGACAGCTCTCCCTGTTTGCCTGCTCTCTCCCGCAGCTTTTTGTCCCCTGAAGCCAGGGGTTAGAGGTCAGCAGCATCCCAAATTCCCTCCTGTGCTAAGGCAGGTGAGCATGGAGGGATGCTGCTCGTGTAGTTGGCACTGGGTTTGCTGGGCTGTGGCTGTCTCAAGTCAGGGTCCAGATGAGAAGGTGCAGGCTGAGCTTGGAGACTTCAGCTCTTCTGCTTGCCAAGCAAGGCTGACTTTAGCTTTGGAAATAACTTGAATTTCCCTTCAAGTATGTTTTTTCGTTCTTTTATCTTAAAAACACGGTAATATGCTGTGGGTCAGAGCTTCAACTCATTGTCTCCCTTAGCTTGGAGAGCACTCCTGATTTTCACAGCTCACCTTGGGTTTTGCTGGAAGCATGATGTGAGCCACAAACATAGATACAAAACACTCAATTTCTGTTCTATATGCACAACTTGTGTATGTAAGATGTTTCAGTACTTCCACAGACCATTAATTAAATCCTGCCATTGTATCCTTCCCTCACATTGTATTTAGCCAGTGATTGAAACTGTGTTGGTAGCAAAGGCGTTAGTCAATAACACTGCTGCTTTCCGAAATACTTTAATAATGTCTGTCACACTGAGGGTTTTGTCTGGCCTTTGCCGTGTGTTCTCAGCAGTCTGAAGGGATTGAACAACTGCTTTTATTTTCCCCATTATCAATTCGAAGAAAGGCCAAAATGTTCTCCAGTGTTGATGCTGAATTACAGAAATTGAATTACAGAAATTTAATTTTAACTACATTTTATTCTTCTGTGAAGTGTGTGTGTGGAGAGGAATCAATGGACCACTTCAAGATGTTATGGCTGAATTTTTTCGGTACTAATACAGGCTATCTTTATATTAAAGTGTGCACTTAGAGGGTGTGGATTTTCTTATTTTAAACCTCAGAGGCTTTTTGCCAGGCCACATTTTAATAGCTCTAATTAACAAGTCTGTCTTTGCATACATCAAACATTTCTGTCTGGGGAGCTGAAGAATACCGACCAGTGCTTCTGTGAACTTGGGGCTTGAATTCTTTTGTTTTCAGTTTTAAGTGTTTTCTGCTGTTGAAAAAGACATTGCTGCTTTGAAAACAGTTTCCTTTTGAAGTGTCCAGTCTAGCAATGACTGAAGCGGCCACTGGGCAAATTAGCATGTTAAAAAGACCGGATCAATACCTTCCCCTCCCTGTTCTCTGCTGGGGATGCGCAACCCTTGCTTGGGGTCTGGCCAGCTGCACCCCTGCATTTTGGGGGAGCCATCAAGAGTGGCATGGGTTGCATCAAGCTGGGACTGGTCTTTCAAGGATGGCAATTTGAAAATGAATTTGAGGGAGTTGATAGCTTTGGAAAGATCAGAGAGCTTGTGTGACTATAAACAGGATTAGAAGGAAAGTGTAGGGAGAAATAGGAGATCAGTTGTAGGGCACAAGTTGGCTGAACTCCTTCTGATGCTGGAGTATTTGGTTTTGTTGTACTTAGCTTGTGTGTGTATATGTGTGTGTGTAGAAGGTTTCTTTGGGCTTTTTCAAGAGACAAGTAAACACAAATTAAAAAGAGGGTGTGTGGGTAGTCCCTACTGTTTCACAGCTTGGGGGCAGTGGCTGCTGGATAAGTATAGCAGGAGATGCTTAGATACAACTGTGTTTGCTGACAAACTGTAGAAGATGGTTTTGGCTTCCCTGGTGTGTGGTCTGCAGCCCCAGCCTGGGTGCTTGCACACCTGCAGCAGCACCCTCCAGGAGCACCAGGTGGAATGCTCTCTCTTGTCCTTGGCTTTCTGGTTGCCAGACTCCTGCTCCCTGATGCAGGGCCTCCCTGGGACTTTGGGGCAGTGCTCAGTGTCTGTGCCCTGCTGGGAGAGACAGCCCCTGCACCTGGCCCTGGGAGTGGGGGGAAGCACTGGAAGGTTCCTCCTGTGGCCATCAGTGTTAAAACAATGAACAAATGTTTGCAGTAATCAAAATGGCTCTGGAGCTGTCCTGAAATGGAGACTATTTCTTGGGAGGCTTCCTGTGGTCTCGCACACCAGAGATGCGAGAAGATAGCAGAGTTCTGTTGCTGTTTCTCTTTAGTGGCTTCGGTGTTTGCATCTTGCACATCTGCCAGCCTTCCCTTAATCTCTGAAGTACTGTAACACAGTTATTAGGTTGACACTTTGTCCACTCGTAATTAGTCTTGGATTTCCTCATTTATTTTTGTGGTGATCAGTACTGTCTGGGGTAGAGCTAATAAGACAGCAGAAATCAGGACCAGGTCCCTGTGCGTGCTCCACCTGCTCATTAATCAAGGACTCTGCAGTTAATGAGTGTAATTTCCAGGTAATATTTAATCTCAGAGTAGCAATAGTTACACTTAATGTGAAAGAACTTTTTTTGCGGTTTGTTCCTGAAGTCATTCCCATGGCACATTAGAAACTTTCCTGTGCTACTCCTAGGATTTCTGTCAGGCTGACCCAAATTTGGACTACTTCCAAAAATCCATACCAGATTAAAATACTGGGCTCAATACTTTAGGCTGGACATGACACTGAGTACAGCACACATGCATATCGACATGGCTGATAATGTACACAGGTTTGTAATGCTTTGAGGTTCAAAGGCCTGTCTGTGTGGGGAGGAAGGTTGAAAGCAGTTAGTGTGCATAACTTAAGGTACATCACTAATTACCCACAAGACTGTTTCCATCCTTTTTGGCTTAATCTCCACATGTGCAGATCCTTTACCCGTTTAGTTGATTCACCTTAAAGTTCTCAGTGACTCTTTGAAGACGTGCTCTGAGTGCCCAGTTTCAGTATGCCCAGAATTAATGTACTTGGTAACCTTGAATTCAACACACCCAATAGCTTGGGAAAGTGAGCTCAAAGGGTTGTGGGCACTGTGAAAGCGTCCATTTGTAGTGTTAGGGTTCTTTAATTTGTGAGAGAAAGGAGAACAAAATCCACCTACAGTAACTCAGCAGAAGGGAAAGAAGCATAACCACAGCATTTCTAAGGAGGGCGGCTGGTCCCAAAAAGGGGCAGGAGATCTTGTCCACCATGAAAAAGCAGCACTGGCTGTGAAGTAGGATGGTGGTAGAGGTGCACCATGGGGCTGATCCAGAACTGCAGGAAACTGCCCTTTTCCTAGCAGGAGTGGTGCACTCCCAAGAGCAGCGTTTGGCCTTATTATCTCATCTCCTTCCCATTAGGCTGCACTGGGATTGTGACTGTGCAGAGCTGGTTCATTTCAGTTCAAGAGGAACTGGGATTGGGGTATGAGTGCACAGAAAGAGATCTCCTCTGTGTTTGCTGTTTGGTTGGACATTGGTTTGACTGTCTATGCAATTAGAGAAGCCCGTTGCTCTAACTTGTGCTGAGTTTTTAGTTTCTGCCAGTTCACTGTGGGGGTGCTGAGAGGGCTCTGCTTCTGGAAAGGTCACCACTAACTCCTCTTTCTTATAGTTCTGTACTTAGCTAGCCTTCTGCAGCAATCATAATCATGCTAATTTGACCTCTCCATACACCTGTATTAAAGTTTGAGTTAAAAATGTACTGTAGCAAAGGAGAGACATTTTTCTATGGGATTGCTGAGCTCTTTGAGAATGCCGAATGACAAAGTTAACTCTTGTGCAAACACTGTCTTTTATTTGACTTTGTAGTTTGCCCTTTGAAATACAAACATATTTGTGTCAATCAGCAAGTCTCCCTTCCGGAGTTCTGGTTGACCCTGTGGAAAGAAATGTGACTGTGCAATTATTAAAGGTGAGGCTGTCGCTTTAACAAATGCTGAGTAATTACTATTCACTCTTCTCTGTGCCTCGGCCATAAATGACAGTGAACTGCCCTTCAGCCCAGCTAAATAACAAGGAAGATTCTTGTTTGGAAGGAATAATTCTTCAGAAATTTTCAATGTGTCAGAAGTGTTGTGTCATAGGGACTTGTGGGTAGGGCAGAGATAAAAGTTGTCTGTCTCAGTTTAGAGTGCAAGAACATTATTTGGACTTTAAAATGTAGTTAGGTCAGATACTATACCTGTGTCTCTCAGAATTTTTAAGGGTCGTCAGAGTCTAGAGGAGGGCAGAATTTGCCCATTATAAAACAATCTGAAGAGAATATGAAGATGTGATACTTTGACAACTTATCTACAACTCTTTGTGATTAGCAGGATGAAAGCTCCTCCTCTCTCCTGCCATGGCGTTGGCAGGCATCAGAAAAGGGTCTTAATATTTCTCAGGAGTTCTTCCACAGTCTGGAGACTTACACCTGGGTGGTGCTCCTGCTTTCATTGATTCTGTCCAGGGAAGTTGTCAGTCAGGTAGTGAGGCTATGGATGAGTTGTGCTAATGAAAAAGAAATTCAGACCTCACAACTATTCTTGGAAAATAACCCCTCTCCTCTGTCAGATACTTTTTTGTTGCCTTTTTTTTTTTTAATGCAAAAACTTTCTGAAGAGCCAGAAGTGTGGTATGAATTTAAGTTTATTGAGCATTACTGATGCTCTATAGTGATACTATCTAGATAGCCCAGTGCTGATTTGACCTGCCTCTTCTGTATTAGGTTGAAGTCCTATATCTTTGTTCAGTCTGTACATGGTTGCTCAAAATAAATTGTTTATTGCCCTGAGCACAGCATCATGAATCTTGCAGGCAGCCCTTCGATAACAAATAAGTACATGTGGTAAGGGGAAATAAATTTTTGAGAGTACTTTTCAATTTGTCCCTCACAGAGGTTTTTCAGAAAGTAGTGGATTCTGTTTTGCCTATTCATATCCACAAGTGTATTTTGGCCTTTTTCCAGAAGGAAATAATTGAAATACTAGGTGGTGGCTCTTTAACTAGTCCAGACCTTGACTGATGGATTTGTAGCCCTTAAACAGGCTTAAAGAGACTAAGGCATCTCTTCTGCCTATGTTAGTGCTTACTGTCTAGCTCACTTATCGGTGTTCAAAGGTTGGACTTGCTTAAAACTGAAGGTATCTTGAAATGTCTCTCACCAATCTTCTTTAACCACAGGTGTGTAGAAGGTGGCTATAAAGATGGAACTGATAATAGGGCAGGAAATAATGGGCTTATATTTGCAAAAACAGAAGACTAGGCTGGACCCAAGTTAAAAAAATAAGTCATAATTGCAGAGATTTGTAGTGCCGGTGGAGATTGCCCAGGGTTGTGAGGGAGTCTCAGTATCAGAGGATTTTCAGAGTAAGTTAGACATCTAGTAGCATGGTTTAAGTACAGGTTATCCTCCTGTGGGGCTGGGGAGTAGACTAACTGGGAACATATCCTTCCTCATCTCTTTTGGTTAGTGCTGTTGTACAATGTTATGGGATCATCACTGTCATATAGTTGAAAAGTAGCTCTTGAGGTCTGACCTAGAAACAGAGACTTGATCATACTGTCTCCTGACCTCTTTTCCTCAACAGAAACTTCTTAGTCTGAAGAGGTCTTATGACTGACTGCTAAAGCTCTTGCTGTGCATTTCCAGCTTCAGCTAAACAGAACCTTCTTTAGGCATCTTGAATTCCCCTCTGTCAGTTTGCTTCAATCCTTCTCAGAGGGACACTGACCAGGCCACAGCTTTTCCAGAGGATCATGGCTCTACAGGAGGTTTGTAACTTCATTTTACTGGCCTTAGTATCTCCTTAGCTGAGCCAGTGGTAATGATACAGTGTGACAGGGATGCCGTGGAGTAGCCACGAAGAGCTCTGCCTGTTACTGGCTCACCGGGAAAGAGGAGCAGAAACGGTCCTGCTTGGGTTGTCCCTCTACCCTGGTTTGCAGCAGCACTGCTCAGGAGCAGCACACGATCTCTGACACTGAAGTAGCCCCAAGTAGATGCACATAGCGGATGTGGTGCTGTGTGCCTTGTTTTGGGGGTCTGTGCTGTGCTTTGGATTAATTTTGCATTTCCTCCTGTGCATCTGAGATATTTGGCAGATGGATCTCAGCTTGTTGAAAGATGACCCTTTCACACAGACAGAAGCCTTCTCTTTGCATCCAGGTTGGTTTTAATGTGCAGCACATGTGCTCACTTAGAAGTTGAATAAACAGGTAACTACGGAGGAGATATTGGCTGCTCAGCTGCAGTCCTATATCTGTTGGGATGCGGGGAAGGGATATTAAAATTGTTTATGAGGTCAGAGCTATAGTGAGTCTTACACCACCTCTGAGTTATGATACCATTACCTGAGCTGCAGGAACCAAGAAATAAAACCTTTTACTGTGAAATATGAGGAATGCTTATGGTTTTGATGTATAGAGAGGAAGAAAAATGTACACTATGTCCTAGTACCTTTTTTTTTATTTTTTTTTTTTTAATTCTGTTGCAGTGGGTTTGATTTTGCTTACTGGTGACACACCTAGAATAGGTATGGCATTTGTTAATAATGTTTGCACTAGAGAAATGCTCCTTTTACTAGTTAATTTCTTTTTGGGTCATGCTAGGAAAAATGTTCCTTCCTAAAAGGAATAAATTATTCAAGCTTATTTAAATAAATTTGCTATTATTTCTCTACTTAGTACCTGCACTGTTGCAAATTCAGTCGCTTATTTTCATTTACCACACTGTCCTTCCTTTCCTTTATGTGAACAGGTTTTTTCTGTCATGATGTAGAAGGCATTATTATGTTCATGCAGTATGAAAAGTTGCACTAAAATATTGATGGAGTAGAGCAGAGATTGCTGAAGCAATGTTGATTAAGCTGATTATTCTCAAACAGATGAGAGCAGCTAGCAGTTTATATTTCTTATGAGACCCACAAGCAGTTTCTCCAAGACTGAATATAAACTACAGTTGATATATGTATCCTCTATAGGTAGAAATCTACCAAAACCTATTTTGTCAGTTTTTATGTTGTCCTGTATAGATGTCTCATAAGTCACTTTTGTGGAATTAAACAACGCTATTACAAAGTTACTTATCTGTGGAATAAGAAAGAATTTAAAAGCCATGAACAAGAAAGAAGGAAGTGTAGTTGTGAAAACTGGAATGAACATGGGGTATTGAACAGAAAGGTGTGCTGGTGACAGCAGGAGAGGCAGCAGAGACTGTTTTGGCAGAAACGGAGAGACAACTGCCATGATGAAAAGCAGTAAATCAGTATTCAGCCAAGTTGACTTTCGGTTTCTTCAGAAGGTGGATTTTGTGGTCTTGCTGGCTTACTGTTATGTCAATAACTTGCATCAAAACTTCCTCGAGTCAGAACATCTGTTGCGGCCAATGGAAAGATTCCCCTTGACTTTAATGTTCTTTGGATCAGGCCCAAAATGCAAATAGTTTTTCTCTCATCCTTTGAAGTCTTTAACATTTCATGGGCTCCCTTATGTTATTGGTAATTTGCACCAGAGGTATTTTGCATGCAAATGAAATTTCAGCAGTAACAATGACTGCATTGGTGAATATGCATGTAAGTGCACACACATACAAGTATCAGTAAAGCAAATCCTACTTTTCAGTATATCAAACTAGAAATTTCTTTATAATAGTGGGTTGCTCATAGTATCTACAACTGCAATCAAATGTATTGACAAATACATGTAAAAGACTGTATAAAACTGCCAAAGTACATTTTGATACATCTGTATAGAGGCAATTTTTTGTAGCTTGTGCATGTTAATACATGTTTTCTATATGAAACTGGCATTTGTCACTAAGTTGTTACAGCACTGTAGATGTCATAAATTTAAATACTGTAATTGAACCTGAATTTACTCTGGTTTTATTTACCAGATCAAAGAGTAACTTCAGCCTACAACACTCATTTTGTTTGCTAGTGTAAATTCCTGAGCTTAGGGAAGTGCCAGAGAAAGACTGTTCCTTTGAATTATGTGAATGCTAGCAAATCACAGGGCTTTTAGTTTTTAATAAAACTGGAAGTGTATTTTTAACTGAGAGACTCTACTGATTTTAGTATTAACATTTTGAAGTTTCATAGAACCCTAAAGATTATTTTAGTGCTCTCATGTGAGTCTGCAATATCAAGGCAATAAAATATGACACGTTTACAGTGACCCTGTTTGCCTTGTATTAGGACCTCACTTTATCATGTGAGGTAGATGCTTTGCTCCCTATACGTGCCCAGTTAACCCTGTTTGAATAACACTGAACCCTTATGAGAGCAGCACATTCACATTTTGGGTTGTCGGCCACTGGGGTGCTCTTCACCATTTAAAAGTCAGGCTTGCTTTCTTATCTGTGTAGTTTCATCCAGTTCTGACCCACCCATTCCCACCTGAGCCCTCATTTGCAGGGCAATGCTGCTGAATCCCGGCAGGCTGAGCTGAGGTCTCATCCCCTGGAGCCTCAGCCCCGCTCCCTGCGGCAGCTCACCCTACCTGTCCTGGCTGTGTTGGCTTGTACTTCAAGGGCACAGCCCGCCAGGGACTGGGAGGAGAAAGGGAAAACCAATTTGTGTTTCTAATTGCCCTAAGATATGATTATGAGCATCTTTCCACAGAAAAACATCTCCCAAGTAGAGTTCTGCAGGAAGGGCTTGTTGGTGCTGTTGCTTGTTAGGAGATCACCGCGTATGACTGGAAATGTAAAGAGTTAGTCACTCGTTTTGTACCCCAGGCTGTTATTTCAAGCTCTTGCTGGGAATGTCATTGCAACAGGGAGGGAGTAGCAGGAAATAAGGGCTGGGGTCAACAGTGAGAAAGGATGTGTCAGTTGAGCAGAGGTGGCCATGCCGAAAGTCCTCACCTGAACCGCAGTGGCTCATGGCTAGGCAAGTGCCAGGCAGGGAAGGTGCCTGCCACCCAGCCAGGGGTTGGAGCTTTTGTTTCTATTTCAGTGCATCTGTTTGTGTAAGTAAGAAGCACGTAAATAATCAAAATTTGAAAGGGGGTCTTTTGTAGGCTCACATGCAATGGCCTGAATCTTAAAAACATCAGTCACCAAAAATATTTGTTTGTCATCAGTGGAAAGTGTTTAAAGGCAAGAAGGGTCTTTCTGGGTTTAGTTTTGTGTTGATTCAACCAAGTTTCATTTTGAGAAAGAGGGAAGACAATGTAGTTGTGCCTTCAGGCAGTGTAAGGGGAGGTAACATTGCAAGTCACAGTATGTTGCTGCTGGCTTTACTGGGACAAAGTCAGACAAATTCGTGTACCTAAACTGCTAAGGGGATAGTAAAGGACTAACTAATACTAGTTCTGGTCCAGAAAATACTGAAGGGAAGGGGAAGAGTGGTGCTATGGAGCAGGCTTTGCTGTAAAGTGGATTTGGCAGTGCTGTAAAGCTCTGCCTTTTCCCCCGTGGCTGCTCTCAGCCTGAAGCACCCACAGCCTTGCTAAGTCAGCACCTGCAGTCCCAAGAGTAAGTACTAAGGCCTCGGTAGGATTTATGGCCCTGAGAAACCAGTGCCAAGGAGCACACATCAGAAGAAGCCCGAGGCTGCCTCATCCAGTCCTGAGCCATGGGCTACTTGAGCAACCTCCAGCTTCAGAGGGTACCTTGTACTGAAGGGTGGTGATTGAGCTATGCTTGACTTTCCCTCCTCAGCTTTCCTCCAGGCGTGGCTCAGGGCACAGCCTCGGGAATGGCTTCAGGTGAGCAGGAGGGAAGGGTGCAGTTGCATCTATGCAAATCCTCATCTGCTTTGAGCTCCTCTGTTCAAACCTAGGCTGTAGAGTTCTCTGGTTCATGGGCCATTCCATTTGCTTAAACATCCTGCTTGCATTTTCTGAAGGCATGTGGTGTCTCAAATTACTATGTAGCATGGACTCTTTGACATCATGAGTCTGAACTTTGATATGAGCTGTGTAAGCAGTGAATAAGAGCTGCTTCATTCCTGGCAGAGGCTTGGTGATGGGTATTGGCAGGAAGTATCCAGTTAATTTTTAAACTCTCTTCCTCCATCCAAAGTTAAAAGCTGATCCCAAGCTGCCAATGACATCTACCACCTAAACTAGGTTATTAAATCTCAACCCATCAGCTCTGGTGGTTTGGGATAACTGTTCAAGCCATACCATGACACTGAAGCATGCTTGAAATTCACATCACAAACTTGCTGTTGTGCTCCTAATTCACTGCCACCCCTCTAAAGAGTCAGCAAGTGACAGTCAGTGCAGTGAGAGCTGGGCTCTGTCCAAATTAGCATTCCAAAATAAGTGTGAGGTATTGCCCAATTAATATACTCTGCATTACCTAAGACCATGAACAGCCTCTTTTGTGAGGGCCAAAGTTGCCTTTATAAAGAAACGATACAAAGATGTGTTTAAATATGCATGGAATGCATATTGGTTATTTTAAACACTAGGAAAGCCTTGTTATCTAGGAGACCAAGGACAGTTGTTATATTGTATTGAGTCTTACAACATCTTTGAAACTTTTCAGCTGGGTACAAGTCTAGAATGAGAATTATCTTCTAAGTCTGAATCCCATACAAATTGTAAGCAGTATTCTATTGGCAGTGCAGAGGGCGGGATGAAGGAGGAGGGCTGTCCGCCCAGTAATGAGGTGGGTTTGAAATGCAGAAATTAGGACTTTACATAATGTTTGTTCCCTTCTGCAGTTTGGAGTGAGGGTTGTTTGGTTAGTTGGGTTTTGTTCTGTTTTGTTTTTTTTTTAAACCCACCAGAGGACATTTAGGCCATCATTTCAGGCTTTTTTTCCTACCAGGAGGGATGTGCTTTGCCTCTAAGACATGAGTGATGGGACCCAGTTAATGGTCTTTAGAGAGTGGAATTGATAAAGCAATGCACAGTGTGCAGACTGTGCAGTGGAGTGCTCATAGCTGTCCTCTGGCCCGTACAATGATCCCTGATGCAGCCAAACTCACACACAGTGTGGTGCACAGATCTGGTTTTGTGTGAGTCTTGTCCGTGTGCAGCCCTTGGGTCTGCTTCTCCTGCCTTACACCCTTTCTATTGGTGAAACTCGCTAATGATGAGAATTTCAATTTGCTGCTTGATTTTTATGGTGATGTCAATATGAGGAGACTCAAGCCATGATTAGAGTGACTTTATGAGAGCACTGATCAGGCTGTTGAATCATTACATCTGCTTTACACTTGGGATTTTAATTGCTTTATGGAGCTTGTTAATTTTTGTTTAGTTTGCCAGAAGCTTATAAATGATAGTTGTCTCTACCAGAAACTGCCACCAGTTCTTTTGTCACTTCTTCTGTATGGTACCACAGTTCTCAGAAACATGCAGGCAGGATTTTGTCCTAGGTGACTGTTACATTGTGGCTTCAAAAATACCATTGCCTTTTATTTTGGTTTGTTTTCTTCTCTCAGTTGCTAGGAATGGATATAACACTCAGAACAATGTGAGTAATAATCAGAACTTCTTAAATATCAACTAATGTGGGAGATAAAACTACCCAGGTGACGTATTTGTAAGTGCAAGCAATAATAAAGCCATATGAGAAGTCATTATCTCCACATTTTAAAAATAATTTGTTGAGAAGTATATTACTGTTTATTTAAAATATCCTTAGTACAAAGCTCCTGGGAATACCAACTACAACGTGGTGTGCAAGTCTCTGCATGGGGTTTTCCATAGGCAGCTGTTCTGAGGAGTTCTGAGGAGTTTCAGACTTTCATTTCTGGATTACTGACTGCTCTCTCTCAATATCACACATTCACCTTAGCTTCCTTAAAATGCAGTGGCAAATCAGATTGCATTAATGGAAAATGCTGTGGCCTAGAAAACAGCTTTTATTGCTGACAGAATGGGCTGATCAAATCTGGGATGGTAAGGTAGGCTATTTTTGACTGTGAAAAGTAGCATTTTCTGAAGTTTTGCTGAATGCAGTAATGTGATTTCATGTTCCTCTTTGTTAGTCATCTCTATCTGCTGGTGATGGTAATGGGTGGTGTTAATGTTCAACATTTAATCAGCTAAGGTATGTGACTGTCTACTTTTCTTTCTCAAAATTTGTAAGGATTGTTATCAGCTCCATATATTTTTCTAAGAAGTCAAAAGCAGCTTGGAGAAGGTGAACAGAGGTCTGCTAAATATATTTCAGAAGTCTGTGAGTGCACATGAATGATTATGTGAAAATAATTCAGTCTTCCCACTGAGTGAAGAGGTGCTTGCAGTAACTGTTGGCTTGCACTACTTTTCTCCAGCCTTGCCATGACAGTTCAGTGCAGTCTGATTCAGGCTAATTTCCACAATCTATAGCTTTTATTCCCTACTGAGGTTGGAATATTTGGATGTCTGTTCATATAGTTTACTTTCTAATTAGCACATCAGGGTTTTTTTTTTTCTTTTCTTTTTTTTTTTCTTTTGTGAAGGCCACAACCTCTGTCCCAATCCGGGCAGGTGAAATTTCACAAGTACCTTATCACGGTTCATACCTCAAGCATCCAGACACACCTTTCTGATTGTCATTTATATCCGCCTGTCATTGCCTCTGGCATTTGCTGAGTTCACATTTCCATGTGATTTACTGCAAAACATTTTGTTTAACAAGTCTCTAACACACACTGGCAGAGAAGTCCCCCTCAAGAAGCTGAACTAATGATAGCCTTAATCTTTGCTTTCTTTGGGTAGTTGATGGAAAAAAAAAAAAAATCAATCTGTT
The DNA here is from genome assembly GCA_013400415.1 of Scytalopus superciliaris. Taxonomy (NCBI): domain Eukaryota; kingdom Metazoa; phylum Chordata; class Aves; order Passeriformes; family Rhinocryptidae; genus Scytalopus; species Scytalopus superciliaris. The sequence continues at coordinate 734,006 of VXBX01005247.1, read as the reverse complement.
GGTATCCAGGCTTTAAACTTTGCACTTACGTAGAATTCTTGAAACTTGGAGACTCTGACCTTGAATCCGTGAGTGCTTGGAATTGCAAATGCTCTTTGTCATGGGCTGTGTGCGTGTAACAAGGCGGAGGAGCTCTGAGGCAGCACCTTTACTCCCCAGCTGCAGAATTTCCAGTGTAATTGGGTTATGAGTCAGCGGCAACTCTGTGAGTGTTCGGGTAACTACTGAAGTATTTGGATGCTGAGGTTTGCTCCTTAGCAGCAGTTCTGGGAAACCCTTTAATATCCCAAAGCAGCTGCTCTGTCTGCTGGACTTGGCTGCTTCAGTGCCTGCCTGAGGGTCCCCAGCAAAGGAGCCCCCTGGGAGTGCCTATCCAGGGTCTCTCTCCAGTGCCTATGGCAGTGGCAGCTGGTACTGGCAGGGCACAGCCTGTACAGGGGCTCCTGGTTCAGCCCCGTGAACCTGAGGGCTTGGTGAGATAGTTTTTAAGGCCATGGATGAGTCCAGTGTAACTGTTCTAATGTAGGAGTGACTTCCCTTCTTGTTGCTTTAAAGCAACCTCAGTGGGAGCCATCTATTTTAGGCCTAGAATATTCTCTCCTTTAGTTAAATATTTAAACCCTTTATTCCTCTGAAGCCCTAAAATTACTGTGAATTTCAGACTGAAGTCACTAAGTGTTTGCAATGTAAAAACCCACTTAAATGTTGACAAAAGTATTCACATGGGTCTTTCAAAAGATTGCTTAAGTCCCATGATGAGTTGGGCACAAGTGAAAAAAAAATAGCCCTAAGTGGCACATTCACAAAACATAACCAAGCAAATGCATAAGAATAAAATATAGCAAAATAACCATCTCCCTTCTTCCCCAAGTGAGTTGCTGATCTCATGTATTTGGGGCTCTGCCTGGCACAGTGCAGATTTACTGACCTATTAGTGGCTGCTGTTTGGCTGCACCTTCACACATGAAAAATAGTCTAGAAAATAAACTTGGCACATCAGGCGTGCCATAACTAATTCATTGCAGTGAGCACGTTTCCTCCTGTTCCGCTTAACTGCCTCACATTTTGATTATGTACAAATTTCGTGGTTTGGTTCTGTTAGAAAATCCTGGATTTGTTTAAGTTTATATTTCTTAATGAATGCAGGCCAGAAAAAGCTCTCAGTAATTACAAGTGAGGAACATGGGAAACTAATATGCTGATCTGAGCATTAGTTTTTGAAAGTGCAGGCTCTCCTATAGCTTTTTGTTAGGCTAATAAACATTTTTGTAACTGTGTGACAACATGTTTGAAAATTCAAGCAAACAGTGATCCTTGAAGAACTTACTGGGGCAACCTAACAAAAATTCTCAGTGAACTCAGTTTTGGTGGTCAGAGGCAGAGTGCCAGTAGCCCTTCTGTGGAGTGGGTACGGGGCAAAAGGCTCTGGTGGCCGCAGGTGGCTGCTGGAGCTGCCCCGGAGGATTATCCATCTGTGGTTGTAAGGTGCTTCACTGTATGAAATTTGACAACCACAGAAACACCAGAAAGACAATGGAGTTTTGCAGGGTGGTTTTTTTTTTTTTTTTCTATTTTGGGATGAATCCACTGATAGTTGACAGAGGCAGAGAGAAAAAGGGGAACATTTCTTCCTCCGGTCTTCTGTCTTGGCTGAAGGTGGGAAGTGGAGGTTACTCTGTGTGAATTTGGGATCTTCTGAAAAGTGAAAAATATGTGCTGAAAATAGATGGTCTTGCATGCCCAAGTCTGTTTGTTTAACTTATGTAAGATCACCTTGACGACAGTATTTTAAAACTTTACTCTTAGGAAGATATCTTAGATGGAATGTGGATGTTTGGTGATAGCATTCTGTTAATTGTTGAGGCAAAATTAGAGTAGATAAAATAGCACTCATAAGAACTCTGAGCTGATAACTTATCATATCAGGAAGAGCGTGAGGTGATCAGGGCGGATGTGAGTCACATGCCAGCTCCAGCCTCACCACCACATTTCTTTGCTAGAGTAAATTTTTGTGGCCTGGACTGAAGTCAGTGGTGCTTTTGGCCATTTCTAAATAGCTCCATGGTTACCACAGCTAATTTCTTTGTTTATTATCTTGCACTAATTTATGTATCATGTAGATATTTGAATAAATAGCTCTGTCATGTCAGCCATGAGCGCCTGTGAGCCAAAATAGGATGTTATTATTAGGTTTATTTGCCAATAGTTTTGTTGGAGACAGATGCTTTTCCAGATTAGAAGCAAAATGGTGTTTGTTTTGTCACTTTCTCCCAATTAGCAGCTGTATGATATCCAGCAGGAATTCGGAAGGAAGCTTTCCTTCTTGTGTGTCACCAGTGCTGGGGCACAGGTTCTGCAGGCTGGGCTGTGTCCTGACCTGTATCTGAGCCCTGGGGGCTGTGCTCTCTGTGTACCTGCTCTGGGGACCAGGGGTGCAGGAGGCTCAGGGGGATGTGGCAGAGCCCTGCTGGGGATGTCTGGCTTCTGGTGATCTGCATGGAGAGGGGAAAGAAACCTCTCACTGGTTCATCAGGATTGGAGAGCATTAACCCAGTCACCTGGGAAGTCTTAATCTGCTGTAGCAATTGCCTCAGCTGTGGGCTCCTTTCTCATGCTGGAACTAGTCTTGTCTCAAAGCTGTGCTATCATGCCATGGTTTGTGTGCCTCCTGCAGTGCCCAGTGTGAGCTCCATCTCCCACAGGAGCAAGAGGCACCTCCACCATGGAAGTTTTCAGCCACTGTGGCTTTGCTTTGGTAGAGGTGGATTCATTCTGTGGATGCTTCCCTTGGAGTGAGTCAGAGGGCCTCTGCCACCCTCTCATAAATCATCATTTCCACCTGCTCACTGGTGTCTGATGAGAGAGCCCTCCTGGGGCTGTCTGGCAAAGCTGGGGGAGAAGAGAGTTATCACAACTATTTTTGGTCATGCTGAACACCAATTCCTGCAATTCTTTTCCTCAGGATTTTATTTAATTTCATATATTTTTTAATGTACCTTATTGTACAAATGGAGACTTTCTGCAGAATTGTTGAATAAAAGCTTGGCTTAAAGCATTCATTAAATGGCTACCTCTATAAAAAAAAGCTGTAAAATTTTACCAGGTGATGTGCCCATTGCACAATTGGGCCAAATCCTCTACACTTAGAGCAGCAGCTGTGTTGTAAATCTGTGGGTTGTCTGGACCTTGAAGATGGATGACCACAGTTCTGATATAAAGGTATTGTACAGCAGCTAAAGGAATTAGTTCATGGTGTGTCTTGTGAATTCAGGGTAGGTGAGGATTTAAAAGCTAAGTCTGGCTCAAATATTCTTACCCAGAACTCACACCAGCCTTCATAAAACTGATATGCCTCTAGCTGTTCTTTTTTTGAACCTCTTGCTTGCTGGGGCTGTTAGAACAGGTCCATCAAACCAGCCTCTGTGCATCCAGTGCCTTCACTCTGCAGGGGTGCGTGATGATGAGAAGAGGCACTGAGTGCAGGTTTGAGGGACACATCAGCTCTCTGCAGAGCAAGTGTTGATGCACCAACATGGTGGAAAGCACGCTGAGTGCACCTGAATGGGGACAACAAACCTGCTGCTTCTTTACTCCTTCTAGGCTGGCACAGTGCCACTCTTGGCATATCCTTCAGGGTGTTGTGACACAGGGGTTCTGCTGTGCTGGTGTTTCTCTTTGTGACCTAACAGATTGTGCTCCAGTGCTATTTTCTCCTGAAGTAACTTCTGTCTTGCTTTTATTTGTTGGTGATAAAAGATTGTCACAGATAAATAAGCATGTTCTCACTTGACTCAATAATTTACATGGCATTGCTGAAGGTGATTTATAATTTATACATGGAAAGAGATTTGCTGATCTCATTAATAACTTTCCAAATATCTAGATAAACATGCTATTGCTCCGAATCAAGTGAGCATGAAACAGCCAAGGTATTCACCTGCAAGGGCTTCTGGCACTCTGCTCTTTCCCAGACAACAGAAGTTTGACAAAAGAATGTGGGAACTGCCAAAACGCGTTTCTCCTCACAGCCACCCAGATCACCCTAAGGTGGGAGATTTCATCTGTTCTTGCTAAATTATTCTTCTCTATTGAAAGGCTTGTTGACAGGAGCAGATTCCCAGCTCTTTGATTTTTAAATAGGGATTGTATTTCACATCTCTGCACGTGCAGCCAATGCAGGCATTTCTCTGCATCCTCTTGAACATCCTCCCAAAGCCTGAGATGCAAAAGTGCAGGGAAACAATCTCCACAAGCTTCTTCCATCAGGGCTGTAAAAGGAGAATTGACAGAGCGCTGGGTATTCCCTGCTGAGCCAGGTTGTTGTCATGATTTGTTTCATCATAAGTAATCACCTCCTCTCTTATATGCGCACGTTGTTATCTGGAGATCTCCAAGTGCTCTATTGCTTAATTAAACATCACAACAGCTTTTAGATGTATCTATTGTGAATCTTACTGCCACTTTCTAAGTGGATAATCTGAGGCAGGGATACTGAAGTTTACACTCCTGGTGTAGGTGTAGTTACACCCTTCAGTTTAGGGGACCCCAAGGAGCAGCCCTACTTTGTCTTCTGCTGCTCCCTGCTTCTTCCTTGCCATTAACTCCCGTGAGAAAGGGTTATCCATAGGTGGGAGCCTCCCATGATCTGCAGAGATGAGCTGGAAGTTAGTGAGCAGAAGGGGAGGCCGGATCAGCTGAGAGGAAAGTGAGTGATTTTTTTTTTTCTCTTAATACTCTGATACAGAGAATGTCCATGCCAGGCAAGCTGTCCTCAACCTCTGACAGAGCCAGGAATTACACCTGTCTTGGTCTCTCATGTAGCAGTGAGATCGCACCTCATTGTGAGGCTGTGAGAACAAATGTAGAAGAATGACTTCCAGGTGTCTCCTAGCATGTTTGGGGGTTTGTAAATTAGCCCAGTGAGGGACAGGTCTTCTCTGGAGATACACAAAAGCTGTCTGGACACAATCCTGAATAATATGCTCTAGGGGACCCTGCTTGAGCAGGGAGGTTGGACCAGATGACCTCCAGTGGTCCATTCCAACCTTAACTATTCTGTGAAACTTCACACTGATTTTCACATCTAGGAGGCAGTTGGGGGAAAAAAAGCTTATAAGGAAATCCTGGGTGGTTTGAGTCTTCCTCTTCCACTTTCAGAATGCCTTTGGTAGCGAATACCATATTTAAACAAGGGTGCATCTACATGTGCCTCAAGTCCAACACTTCTGGAAAAGTGTGATTTGTGTAGAGGAAAATGCAGCTTGAGCAAATTTAAGGAGGAAAGGACAAACAATTGAGCTCTGTTTTCCTCTTGTTGAAATTGAGCTTCCTGCAAATTTTGCATTGGTAATGAACTAAAAGTGGTTACACACTCCAGATAGCAAAGGGCAAAGAAGAGAAGCAACTCATCAATGTATGACCCTCTCTAAAATGTTGTGGGTAATCAAGTGTGAAGTACTTAATGGATCATGATTTGCATGCCACTATTTTGATTGATGTACTACTTAGTAGAGGATTGATAGTTTTTTACAGTGGTGTTGATGGAAGTCTCTCAGAAGCAGAGGTATTTAAAAGATGTGTCGATGTGGCACCTAGGGACCTGGTTTAGTGGTGGACTTGGCAGTGCTGGGTTAGTGGTTGGACTCATTGGCTTTTTCCATCCTAAAGGACTCTGTAAGCACCTCATCTATTTTCTGTAGTGCTGGGGAGAGCCAAAGCAGTGTTTGTTTGAAGCCATTGTGTTCCCAGCATCTTTGTTAAACAGTCAAAAATAGTGCAGAGTTGTTATCTTTATAGGCCTGGATCTCACTAGAACTGTCTATATTTAGACATCTCCCAAAACCTTTGTGTCAAGCAATTCTCTGGGGAGACCAAAATAGTTGTGTGTGGTTGGTTTTTGTTTTTCTTTTTTTTTCTTTTTTCTTTTTT
>VXBX01005247.1:692439-728021 GCA_013400415.1 Scytalopus superciliaris | reverse complement strand
TTTTTTTTTTTTTTTTGAATAATGTCATACAGCCATCTAGAGAGGATGTGATGATTAAACCATCTTAAGGCATCTTGCTATAGCTCTGGAGGTAGGAGCTTGAACTCTATTCTGGGCTGTTCACAGTTAAACTAAGAATAAAGAAGCCCAGAAAAACACTAGTTTTCAGTTTGCTGGCATGACGTGGCTCCATCACACGCATGATACAAGTTCAAACAGTAGCAGAAAACATTACAGCTATGCCGGGTTCTGCTGCAGAGTGAAATTCCACTTGCACAAAAGAGACAGCATTAAGGGATTTATGGGCAGGATCAATCCTCAAAATCTTGACAATAGACAATTTGTTAAAGGGTATTAATGTAATAATTATTTAGGCTAACTTGCAGTGTCTCACTAGCTTGTGTAAAATACAAGCACTTTTAAAACAACTAGAAATAACAGATGCTCTAATACATTACAAGTTCGCTCTTTGCTAAGTGCAGGACCCTCAGCTGGTGCTTGTGCAAGGAGCAAATAGTTATTTTAATGAATAATGTCGGAGCTCTGTGTTAGACCTTTCTGTGTTAGGCTTTTCTTAAACTGCTCAAGCTGATACTGTGCTCTATCACAGACTTCATCTAACTTTGGAACTTTAATTGCCTTTCTACAGAGCTGTTAAGATTTAGGAGATGAGAGATAATCCCAGGCTGGCTGGACAGTGCTTTGGAGATACAGATCTGTGCTTTTACACCACTGGAGAGAGAAACTTGTAAGCAGGTCTCCTGACAAGAGGATTAGGGCTTGTTAATGTGGACATTCAGGCCAATTAATCAACTTTCACTGGAGTATATATCGTAAAACTTCTGTAATGACTTATTTTTCCTGTAAAATTTAGTTGCTTAAAGAACAAAATCGTGATTTTCTGTGGTTTTATTTTAAAACCCCCCAAACCTTAACTTCTTAGGTTTGCTTAAAAATCTGAGTTTGGCAATTCTCCTTGTGCTGCTTCTGTTCAAGGGAAACCGTCAACTTGTTTTTCTAATTGAGTAATTATTTGAAACTGATTAGTTGACTCATCTCTTAAATCTCATAGCTTGTATAAAGGTGATTAACCTTTCAAAGTTAGATGAAGTTTGTGATAGAGCAGTGTGACAGCCTGAGCTCTCTGAAATACAAGACATCTGAATGCTTGACTCAGGCAGCAATATTTTAAGGATCCCTTTAGCTCCTGTGTCAGTGTGCTGGCGATGCTGGTGCTCTCTGCTCCCAAAAAGGACACAGCCGCTCCATCGCTGTTCCTGAGCAGAGGGATCTTCATCATACCACGGCATCTGTTTATTGTTTAAGCACTTTCAAAAAGTAAAAATGCAAACCATGAGGTGCCAAGCCCCCGGTTCAGCGGCACTTTCCTCTTTATTAAACACTTAAAGGTGAAGTTTGGTGTGGTTTTAGTGCTCTGCTGCATTGCAAGGGAGGGACACCTCCCGGTGGCATTGCGGGGACAGTCCCTAAGGCTTCCCGCTGGTGGCCGCTTCGCCTGCCTTTGCCAGTCCTAGCAAATATCTTCCTGTAGAGAGCAGAGCAGGTTGGGATTTTCATTCCTCGAGGAAACTGCTGACTTCTCAATGAGAAAGGATTTTTTTTTTTTTTAATGGTAAATTTTTTTCAGGCACAGATTTTTTCACTCTGTATTTTTAGCTTTCTGATTCTTGTTTTAATTTCAGACAAAAACTCAATGCAGCAAGTATTTTGTCCAGGGGCTGATTTTCCTGTCAAGGGTGAGATTTTTCAGCTATTCCCCCCAGCGCAGGGCTGGAAGCCTCATGTGCAGGTGGGGTTGGCAGAGCTAAGGTGAGATCAGGGCACTGTCAAAGACCAGCAGTGAGCATGATGTGGGAAATGTCAAACTTAGCTCCAACTATTCCCCCTGAGCACCGCTACTGCAGCAAAGATGTGGGTTGCATGGATAAGGTATTATTATTAATTTATGGAAGTGTGGGATTTTGAAATTTGTGTATTTTTGAGGGGTTCCTTTTTTTTTTAGCAGTTATCTATCATCTGTGTAGCTAAGTTCAGAATAATTCTTAATAGTTTTTTAAGAATAAAAGCTAATTTTTCATTTTTGGGCTTTTCTATGTGTGTACTTTAAATTAAACTTAGTTACCGTATTAATTGCATATGTATTTAATTTTTTCTTTTATGCTTTTGACTGTCTAGTTTTCTTAGAAAAGGGTGACTGCTAAAGTAGGTTTCAGCTTTTGTAATGATTGGGTTATCAGCATAATTATATTTCTTTTATGTGAGATACAAGTTGGTTTCAAATATTTCAGTAGAAGACTAGCAAAGCATTTCTTGATGTAAAACCTGTGAGAACTGATGCTGCTTAGGAGTGGAACTCCAAAAATACAAACTCTGTCCCTACAGAGAGGATTTGGAAGTGTAGTGATGCCAGCAGTGCCATAAATCTGTGCCCACTGTATATGGTGTCCGAGTGTGGGTCTGCACAGCAGAAATGTCTGGCAATTGGTTCTGAAGGCTGTGTCAAGAAAATGATACCCAGGAGAACAGGACCTCCTTGGCTGGGATTAATAGGCCATTCTGGTTCTTGTGTCATACACCTGGCAGTTCTCGCTCTCTTGAACAGATTGCCATATCACATGTCCTGTTGTGTTGTGCTTGTGCTCTTTGCTGAGCTAGAGACTTCTTAATTTTTCATGGCTTATTTCACTGGACTTCACTTATTTAAAAAAAAAAAAAGGCTCTGGAATTAAGGACAGCAGATTTTGGCTTGTTCAGGAATTTTCTCATCAGGAAGTCAGTGAAGAAGCCCACATGAGCTGGTAGGTTGTAAAGGACAATCTGCTGAAAGCACACACAGCTGCAGAAGGCATAGGAGGTGTAGCAGAAGGCCAGGATGGATGGGCAGGGAGCCCTTAGCACATGAAAAAGAAGCACCCAGGAGGATTCTGTAGTCTAGCCATTGCCTGAGGATGTAGGAGAGGCTTTAGGAAAGCCAAAGCTTGGCTGGAGTTGGATCTGATGAGGGATATGAAGGACACCAAGGACATCTGCTCCTACAGGCACCAAAAAGAAGGCTGAGGGAAATGTGGTCCCACTGATCAGTGGAGGAGGAGACCTGGTGGTCAAGGACATGGCTGAGGTACCAAATGCCTTTTTGCCTTGCTTTCACTGGCAAGGTTGGCTGTCTGGCCTTCCAGGTCCAGTAAAGTCTGTGGAGGTGAAGTGTTAGAGGACTGAATTCAGGAGAACTTAAGTGAGGTGGGCATGTAATGAGTCCATGGGACCTGCTGGGATGTGCCTGATGGTGCAGAGGGGTTTGGCTGATGTCAGTGCACGGCCAGTCCCTGCTGTCTTTGACAGGTTGTGGCAATGGGCACCTTGCAGTTGGCAGTGAGTGCCTTGTCCCTTTCCCTCCCAAGGATCCAGTAAGAGATCTTGGATGGTGATTTGTTTCCACACCAAAGATCTCTCCAGTTCCTTGCTTGTTTTAACTTAAACTGAAGTAGGCAGTGAAATTTCTTGTCTCCCATGAGCCAAATAAAAATCTGGCCACCTGTGAACAAGGTGATCGTCACATTTCCATGGATGCACATCAGGCAATGCACTCTTGGATTATTGAAGGTTTTTGAGTCCTGCTGTGACCTACAGCCACTATCTTGGGATGCTGCCCTCCTCTTCCTGCTGTGTGCAGCTGAGCCTCTCCTGATGCCGAAAGGGCTGCAACAGGCATTTGCAGAGGAGCCTCCATCGATTGGTCTGGCATAGTTGAGTCTTCCTGCTGTGGTGGTGGGTGCAGGTGGCTGATGGAGAGTTGTCTCTGGTGTGCAGCTGGACACCATGTGCCTGGTGCCTTTCCTCTAATGTTTAGAACTATTGCACTGGGGAAAATCCAACAGATGTGGTGCTTACCTGCCGGGCTACTTCCATGCACAGTTCCAGTGGCTTAAATAGAGTTTGGATTTCAGATCACATTGCATTTGTACTCCAAGGTCCCTTTATTTCTGTTCTGAACTTCCTGGCTTTGTACCCAATCATGGAGTAAAACTGCTTTGAAGTCAAACAGTCTAGACTCTTTCCCCAGTAGGATTGTGTTTGTGTTTCTTTGTGTCCAAGTGGGATTGTGTTTGTGTTTCCTTGTGTCATTCATGCATCCAAAATGTATGCCTAGTGTGTAGAAATACTGTTTTTGAGGTTTGCTTTTTTTTTTTTCCCATCAGCGATATAAGTTAAAGATGGGGGAACTCCTTTTAATTTGTAGCAGTAGTACTGTCATTAACAGGAGGCAAAGATCTTACAATGTGAACATCAAAGGAATCTGACGTTATTTGGAAACAGCATTTGGTACATCACATCAGATTCTACAACTTGACTTTTAAGAAAGGCTCAAGAGAAAGCTTTTTCTTTTTTCTCCCCCCTTGGCTTCTAAGGATCTTTATTTATCACCCTCAGGGGCATTACAGTGAGTAATTAGATTGGACCAGGAGAACAACTTAATTTTACAAGAAACTCATTAATTCATCCTATTTTAAATCTTTGCGTTTCACCCAAAACCCAATTACGCTTGTAGTGGCAATGATCTGGAAAGGCATTGTCTCGTAGGTATCAGGGGGCCACTGGGACTCCTGTGGTATTCATGTCGGGGAGACAAGGGTGACTCCCTTTCTTTGACTTTTAGGTCAAAAGAACTAGTTGCTGGGACAGCTTGACAATTAGAAAACCCTGATGAGCATTTGGAAGTAAAACAGCTGTACAATAACGGAGGGGTTCATGGTGCGGGGCAGAAAGCTCATCAAAAGAGACTATCCAAACAATTGAGTTCTATAATTAACACACAAAAATCTGTTCAGAAATGGTAATAACAGTAAAAGAAAGCTGAGAAGATGCTGCCTACTTATGTGGCAGATGTGGCTTTGTTACAAACTGATAGAGAAAATCCATCCTCATAAAGACTAAGAACAACATTCAAGGGTAAAAATAAAAGTAACTTTTTGTTCCTAAGGGTGCAGTTAAAACATGAGCTTAAAATATTTCCAGAGAGAGGAGAGCTGTAGAAAAAGTAACCAGTGATGAAAGACATCAAATATGCTATCAAAGTATTTTTTCAAGTCTTTAAACACAAATTTCTTTTCTCACTGAAATCTATAAGCCTGACATTGAAATATCTCTTATTAAATTATTTGCTCTGTCCTTCATTTCACCAAGAGTACTATTTTAGGGTCTTTGTTTAAAGTTGGTTACAATTATTGACTTGGGAAAAGTTTTCCCTCTTCTGGTGTGTGTAGAAGGAGATTGATTCAAAATCTCAAGGAATTTACAAGCTTTTTTGAGTATATGTCGCTAATACATTTTTCTGCTTCAGAGCCGTGCAAGCTGTGAATTGCATAGCTTTTGACTTTTTAGCCAACTCTACAGGTTTTAGCTGTATTACTCACCTGTCTGTGATAATAAAAGTTCTTGGTGGTGCACAGGCAGGTCTCTTTTGGGCAGGAGGGTGCAGCAGGAGCATGGTTTCTCTTTGGTTGTGGTCCTGTCCTGGTTGAGGGCGCACTTTCCTTGTCGTGTTCCTGTGGAGACTCCATCCTTTGGCACTGGGATTTATAAGGCAGTGACTCTGTAGCCTGTTCAGGACTGCATCCCCCTGGGCTTTCTGTAAATAAGCACTTCAGAACATCTATGTCAAATTTTCTTCTAATACCAGTTCATTGACTTAACTAGATTTACTTGGGCAAACCCATGTTTCTGTGCTTGTTTTTCACCCTGTTCTCTTTATTAGCTCCTAATTGGAAATCAGTATTTTCTCAGTTGCAAGTTCCCCTCTTCAGCAGTGGTGGAGGCTTCAAGGTAGGATGTTTCTCCTGGCCTCGGTCCCTGGTTGCCAGGGCTGCTGCCAGAGCTCCTGCCTGGCAGTTTCCAGCTCAGGGCTGGCACTCTTGGACATTCCTCATCCTGTTGCTGCTCAGAGCCCAGCCAGCCCTGCCAGGCTCTGGGGTTTCTCCCTTCCCTGGCTCAGATCCTGCTCAGCCTCCTTGGGTGAGGAGCCAGAGCCTCTGCCTGGATCTCCCTGAGATGTTTTTAAGATATGTACTGCATTTTGAATGATTTAGGGAATTTTTAACAAAGATGTGGGGATGATTTCTTTATACACCCCTTTGCAAGACATTACACTTTTTTGTTGTTGTTGTTTTAAAGGACTATTAAGCATGTCAAGACTTTTCCAGACTGTGATGTAAAGATTCACAGCCGTTTCCACAAGGAGAAGGAAACAGGTTAAGAGCAAGTACTGGGGGATTTTTTAAAACAACTTTAAATTAACAAGAATAATTTTTTAAAGATTCCCCCTCCCCTCCTCTCCCCCACACCCATAAAAACCCCACCTCTATAACTTATTTAAAAACAGTTGAAACCAATTGAATACATGTATTTTGCTGTAGCTGTGTTTAAAAAGAATGTGATTAGAGCCTCATCCACTATGAGTTTTTAAATTCTGAAATTGCTGTCTGAAATTTACTAATACAAAATTCAGTATTTGGAGAGACCAAGCAAGCAGACTTTCCAGCCCACACATGTATTCCTTTTTTTTTTTCCCTTTATTATTTCTTTCTTTTCTTTTTTTTTTTTTTTTTTAGGAAGCCATGAGTCTGAAAATTGGGTTTTAATGAAAAAACTGAGTTTGAAAAATAGCTTGAGAAAATTTACATCTAGATTTGATGGAAGTTCCATAATGCAGAGCAATTTATGTAGTTTTAACATGTATAACTCTAGTAAATTTGGGAAAAAAAAGAAGGAAAAAGGCATGTTATAATGACAGGAATGTTTGCCAAATCCTGTCTCACTTTAATAGAAATAGAAATAAAATAGAGTTTAATATTAAAACTCAAAAGGCATCAGCATAATTATTTCAAACTGATGTCCCTTTAAAATCAGTGTGATTTGTTCTGAGGAAAAACTAAGCTGAAAATACTTGGTTTGAGAATCTCCCTTGAACCCAGTGCTGTCGATTGTAACCACGTTATGCTTGTGGGTGATCTGAATGTGAAAAAAGATTTTTCTCCTTTTATTAAAAAAAGAAAAAAAAAACTAACAGAAAGAACTAATTAAGGCGAAGCTAAGAAATTGAACTCAAAGTTTGCATTGCACATGTGAACTAATCTTTTTGCAATGGCATCTTTCGAAAACTGTGTAAGAACCCCATTCATGCTGGGTCTCACCCAGCAAATCCTTCCTAGAAAAGCAGCTGCGTGAAGATTTGGCATGAGCAAGCAATAAAGACTTCCAGGGAACAGGTTCTGTACAGGCTTCTTGTTTGCCTACTAAATCATTAACCTTCAGAAAAAGCCCATCCATAGCCTCAACAGGCACTGGTTGTAACAGGTGTGTCAGCAGCACTTCATGCTAAGAACAGCTTTTACAGGATTAGGTTCAAGTTTTTAAGTAGCGGTACCATGGAGCTCTTAGGGGCAAAGAACTACTGGTTTAATGCAGCACGATCTCTAATGCCCGTTTATGTTATGAAACGTGGTGAATCTCTGAGCACACTGAGATGAAGGAAACTGCCTTCAGGAGTAGGTGATTTTTGAGGCAAAATGGCTGTGTGTGCTTTAGGAGCAGCCACTGTATTTGGAGAGCTTTCTTCAGGTCTTGAAATATTAATGATCTTGGCTTAATATAGTAGAAAACAAAATACAGTGCATGAAACGAGGGGAAAAAAAAAATCCTTGAGTTAGAGTGTTGACCTTGCAGTACTCACTGAATCCATCTATTCCCTTTTAAACCACTGAGTCTGAAAAGACAGGGAGAGGGAGGAGGAATGGTCACAAAAATCTCTACCTGTGACATTTTCCTGCCTTTCCAGCAGCATGTTACAGCCCAAGCAGGATCTTCAGCCTTGCACTAGGTTGTTCAGTATTTTAATAACAGGAATATGCTAAAGATGGCTCTTTGTTTAATGATTTCTGTGACTATGATGTTCATATTACCAGTAATATTAGAGTTTACCTGTTTGATTTTTAAACCCTTGAATAATGAAAAGAATTTTGTGGATAAGAGCAGTCAGCTTGGTTTCCTCTTGTATTCTGTTTTTGTATATGGCAGCAAGATTCTGCTTGTGGGTGTCTGTTCCAGTCATATACAGGCTTAGGCATATTTCTTATCTGAGCCGTGAAAACCAGGAATAATATCTCAGATCAGCATCTGCCACTTGACTGCTCCTGTTCTTGAACCAGGCACAAGAGGACATGTAATGATAGTACAACTCCTTGCTCACCAGGTATTCCAAATTAAAAAAAAAAAAAAAAAAAAAAAAAAAAAAAAAAAAAAAAAGGTAATTTCCCATGGTTGGTTTTTTTATTTGCTGGGCAATTCCCATCACAAGCAGAATAAGCTGTTTCACAGGAGCTGCGTACTGTGAGTGCCTGGCTGATAGGCCGTATGTGGTGGGTTTGTATTCAGGGACTAATTGTCTCTGATGTGGGGAAGGCTGGGTTTGACCCCCATGATTCTTCCTGCCAGAGCTGTGGTTGCTGATTTTAATTGAAACCCCAAGGCTGTTTGAAGCATGGCCAAAAAGCACCTTGCAAGTTGAACCTATTTAATAACATGATGCATGTAAAGTGTGGAGGCATAAATCTTGGTCACTTGAGCAGTGTGTTTTTACAAGGTCCTCTGGTCCCATGAGAGCCCCAGTGAGTGACACTGGGCTGATCCCCCGGTGCTCTTACAGGTGACGCGCGGCACATCATAAAGTTAGGACTTGTTAAGGAAATTCCTTAAATGGCTCTGGTTAATAAGAATGAAGTAACTTGCTCTTTTATAAACGTGTTACTAATATCCCTCTCAATTTCCCATTGGAGGGCTTCTTAAGAGAAGGAGGGCAAGATCAAGGAGGACTAAGGAAAGGTTGAAACAGAAAGAGCGAGCCCTGGCTGTGTGGGGTTCTGTGCCCTCCCAGCAGGAGTCTGTGCGTAGCAGGGGAACCCTAAAGGTAGTGTAGGTGATAAAGGAGGAGATGTGAGAGTGAGTCACCCAGTAAACACTGGGAACAGCCTTTCCTTTTTACTAGTTTGCATGCCTGGGAATTTTCTGTCTTCTACGAAGTGCTAAAAGTGAGTGGTGATGGTAGGCTTTTTATCTCTAGCCAAGGGAGAAATTTCTGGGATGACATACCTGTTAGCCACTATGAAAATGTGTTCCTAATGATGCTAATGAGTTTTTTCCAAGTGAGGTAAAAGTAGGCATTTGTGTAAGCATTGCATTTGTGAAGATGATGTCACCGAAAGCTTGCCAGCTGCCCATGGGACCTGGTGACAGTGGTGCAGTTACTGCTTTGCCCCTGCTTCGAGGAGAGGGGAGCACTGCTGATCTCCTCCCTTGGGGAGAAGGAGCCAAGTGACTTCTGCCTTGCCAGGAGGGAGATGTGCCATTTCCGGGCATGTTGGGTGAGGGCCTCGCTGCCAATCACAGTGGGTTCCTGTCCCACTCCCTCTTAAAAATTGGCAGTGTCTGACTGTCAGCTGCCATTCCTTAAGTGGTCATAGAATAAACCAATTGCACCCCTTTTGTCATGCTCTGTGTGTGTGTGGGTGCAGGTGGACATGGGTTAAGCCACATGCAACTCCACAGTGAGCACAAAAAGGCAGTTGATTTTCTGGCAGTGTCAACAGATGAGTATAATTTTTTTTTTTTTTTTTGCCATCTCCAAGCCAGCTTTTAAAATGGCTCTTATTGGAATTAGAAATCAGTATCCCCTGACATAAGATTACTCATTCGGAGTGTGATGATTGTTAATCCTTCACCTGGGGCTAAGAGGACATCATTAGATCTCTTTGAAATGTCTCCTGCCTTGATTTTGAATAAGTAAGCTAGCAATTTATGATCACAGCCTGGGCTAGTAACAACTCTCCCTTCCTGTTCTCCATCTAGCTTGCAAAATCGGATACTACAAGGCTCTCTCGACAGATGTTGCTTGTGCCAAATGCCCGCCTCACAGCTACTCCATCTGGGAAGGCTCTACCTCCTGCACCTGCGATCGGGGCTTTTTCCGAGCTGAAAATGATGCTGCCTCCATGCCCTGCACTCGTAAGTTGGCCTTTGAACAGTCTCTTCCCCTTTTATCATCCACTTCTTATCCTGTCTTCCTTTTGCTGTGTGTGTAGGAAACATTGCCTGGAGATCTGGGTCTCTGTGTTCTGCTTCTGAGAGCAGCATTCAGTAGCTCTTATAGCCCTTTGCTGATGCAGTTTGGATTTTGGCTCGCACTTCTGGTAGCGAGTGTTAGTTCTCAACCCTGAATTCCTAACAGTGACATGGTTGTGCTGACCCTTGAGAGTTTACAGTGTAAATAAATCAGGGGACTGGGAGGAGACACAGCTGAAGGAGTGACTTGCACATCCCAATAACAGAGGGAGAAATAAAATACAGATCTAAGCTCCAGTCTGAGCACCTGGCTAGTAGATCACATCACCTTTCATCTCTTTAAATATTGATATTTGCAGAAATTGTGAAAGCTTTTCTTGTAATGGTATGACCTAGGGTAAATAGGTAATATTTTTAATCTCGTTATATGTCTAATTTGCTTGAAATATAGATGGTGACCCTTAGCAACGTAAGGGTTCATCTGAAAGAGATGGTAATAATAAATATTAAACTTTAATGAAACAACCACCCAAAACATGGTTTATTTTATCTTGTGTAGATAAATACATCATGTACAGCAAATGGAATTTGCTTTAGTTCTACCAAAATGCCTTCAGCAGGGAGAAGGAGAGGTGCACTGAGCACAATCACAGGGTTGCTGGAACAACTCCTTGTCCTGTGTGTTGGTTAATGGCTCACACAGCTGAAGACCTGGGTTTCCAGGCATGTCCTGGTGTTAAATTGTGATCATATAGTTCTTTGGGTTTTATTTCTATAGGAGCAGAGGAGTTTCAAGCAATAAGTGAAAGGGCTGTATTTTACCAGGACATCCACGTGTAATTTTCCCTGAAAACTGTTGGAAATGCTTCCAGATTTTTGGAGTTCAGCTGTATATTTATGTAGCGAGAATGTGTGTCTCTGTGTGAGAGAAGGCTGAGATATGTCTTTTGTAACATTTTAATATATTGCAAATTAATTTTGGAGAGATGAGTCACATTTATTTAAATCTTAATTTCTCCCTTACAAGGCAGAAACAGACTATGTCCATAACTAAGCCAGCACTTATCCCTTCCCCACACCCCCTCCATTCCAGCTGTTCTTCAGTGATTATCTTCTTTTCAGCAGTCAGTTTTACTGGGTGGTGGTTGAGCAGGCCAGGGCATAGCCAAGAGCAGCTGCTTTTGCTTAGTAGGAAGCAGAGAGGTCCATATATCCCATGCCAAGCATTGACTGGGAATAGAGGTCTAATTGCATTGTGAAACCTTGCCTAAATGGGCAGGGGAATGCTTTTTATAATATAATTTGCACTAGGAGATATAAAACTTGACTGTTTTGATAGGAAAAATGTCTTTCTGCAGCAACAAAACTATTGTTTGGAATGTACACCCTAAATAACATTATACCAGCAGAAGTTTATGAAAGCCCCAATCCTAGTGGTGACCAAATTGAAATCAAATTAGTAGTCAACTGGTTGAATTTAAGTAAGCATGAGCAGTTAGTAAAGTATGAGGAGAGAGCAAAACATTTCCAGACGGGGAAATTGTGAGCAAGTGATATGTATGTTTGCTGGTATTGCAAAATGTACCCTTGCAAGCTTAGCCCTTTTTTGTCAAGTCTTGGGCTTACTGCAGGCACCCTTCCCCATTCCTGTTTTTGGAGGTCTGTCAAAGCTGAAGTTCCTGATCCTGGTGCTTTACTCTGAAAATACGAAGTAGAAAGAAGAAAAGGCAAGGGCCTTGGTGCTGACCTCAGCCTTCATCTGTGCAACAGTCTAGGAGGACTCGGCATGCAGAGGCAAGCCAACACCACAATCCCGTGGACACCTGCTCTTGAAAAATAGACCTACCTCTGGAGGTCCCATTTCATAGCTTTGAATTTTCCTGCAGCTTAAGGGCTTCTTTTTCTGTGATCCAAGGTAAAGGATGACATGGGCTCTTTCTGAGCTGGCCTGTGGGACAGGTGTGCTCCCCCACTCCCCGCTGTGCCTGCTGATAGCTCCTCTTTGAGGTCAGCCTTAACCATGTTTGAATGCTGCTGGGATGGTGGGACCTACTCAGGCATGAAATGGCTGCCCATGGAGTGGAGGGCAGGGGGCTCTGGGAGGCTGTTCCTTTGCCATACTCCTCACACAGAGTAGCCTTCTGCCCATACACCCAAGGCAAGTGTCAGAGGGCATTTGGAGAGCCCCTGCTGAAGGAACATCCTCCGGAAGAAGGTCTCCGTTTGTCTGACTTTCCTGACAAGATGTGGAGACAGAAGGGAGCATAAACATCAAAGGTTCTTTCAGGCGGATTCAGACTCTAATCAGTTCTTACCAGTTGGTTAAACCAGGTGACAAACCCAATTCCCTTGTGCTGACAGCCATAATAATCAGGCACCTTCTTTGTTCATTATGCTCTCTTTAACTCTGGGATTCTCATTCAGGCCTGCATTTAGTAATCGCTCAGTGTGACGGCACACTAATGAAGAAATAAAACACAGTATCTGAGATCCATTCTTCTAGCAAAAAGATAGACTCTGCTCCACTGGCTTGTAAAATCAGGTTTCTGTTCACTTGGAGAACTATTAGACCAGGTGAATAAAAGTAACATTGGGTAATTTGGAAAGAACACCTGGAATGGACTGTGGATTGATCCCTTCTTTATTATTTCTGAACACTTTTTAAGATTAAGAACTTCAGTCTTCTTAAGATGTGTTTTTGTAAAGCTTTGACCCTTGGCTATTGATTTCCTTTAGTAGTAAACTGGCTGGCCTCGTCACTTATCCCTCCTTTGAGGTTGTGGGAGGAGGACTGGTAGGACTTTCCATTAGCCTGATTGTGCTGGTGGATGAAAGGGAATTGGAGAATTTCCCTTCCTTTTTTTGCAATTCCCATGGTAAGTAACAAAAGCAGCAGCTACTTCCTGATGTGCTTTGCTGGTCAGGAGAGGTGCTCCAGAGTCAATGCTCTCTCTGAATTGCCATCCCTTGTTGAGCTGTAAAAACTGTGTCTAACCTGAGGTAAGCCAGGCATTGGCCTCCTAAACAAGTAACTTGGACTCTGGGTTTAGTATTCTGCTCTATTTCAGCTCTGTTGGAATGAGTAGTTATGTCTGGCTTAAAGCTTGTATGACTAAGAGCAGAATATGTCAGAGTATAAGAGACAGTGGAGTGGGCTCTGTCAAAGGCCAGACAAACACCTTGACATACACATGTTCACTGATGCATCTTTTCCCTCAAACTTGCCTCATGGGGATAACCATGGACGTGTCTGTCACCACTGAGGGCCAGAGCTGCCCTGGATCAGCTGCTGTGACCAAACTGGGGAATTCAGACTTCCAGCTCTGAAGCACTGTGGGCTTGTCAGCCATGTGCTTGGTCATAGAGGTGGTATGATTGACCTGTAATACACCTGAGCACAAACCGTGGCAAGCACAGACGCCTTTCCCTTTTGGAAGGATTGCAAAAGTAATGGCAAGGCAACTCTTTAGACCTTCATTATATTTCAGTACTTGCTGAGATGAAGGGTCTTTCATAAGGTTAGCAATGTAATGGAGTATAAATTACCTTACCCCCACA
This sequence comes from Scytalopus superciliaris, assembly GCA_013400415.1. Classification (NCBI taxonomy): domain Eukaryota; kingdom Metazoa; phylum Chordata; class Aves; order Passeriformes; family Rhinocryptidae; genus Scytalopus; species Scytalopus superciliaris. The sequence continues at coordinate 714,332 of VXBX01005247.1, read as the reverse complement.
CAAATCCATGAGGCTGGAAAACAAATCAGTCTCAATCATGGTCCGTGTCCCTGAGTTTCCTTCTCTGTAAGGAAATACACTGGGAATTGCAGCCTGGCACAGGCAGGTGCAGTTCCCACCCAGATTAATGGGCGTTGCTCCTGCGTCCCCACCGTTAATGAGTGGGATTCTCTAACTCTTTCTTAACAAACAATGCGCACATTATGAGTGAGGAAGGGACAGTTTTGTATTGTTTATATTGTCTGTTTGATTCAAATTATTAATGATTGTTAATTGGAAGCCCTCTACAAAGGAGAGATTATCAGCATAGACTGTCCAGCTTGAAATCTGTCTCAGTAAATGACCCTGAATAATTTAGTCCATTATGCCACCCAAACAGTGACTGATTTTGTCATTGCCCAAAATATTTCAAAAATAGTTGCATTTAAGACAGTTTATACCAGAGAAGGTTAGAGATAATGAGTAAATTTAGTGAGATGCAAGAGAAAAGTTCCTGCTTTTAAAAGGACCTTCTCCAGTGCAGGTTATCAAGAAACCGAATAGCCTGACTTCTACCAGCAAACATCACTTAGTTGTCTTTACATTCTCCTCTTCTAATTGAATTTAGTGCACTGCTGTATTTCCTCCAGAAAGTATATTGTTTTTAAATTACCATTTCAGTGCTATTACTCAAGGCTCCTGCTTCTAATGCTTTCTGACAGTTATCAGCATAATGAACCATAATGAAATGATGAGCAATCTACAGTGGAAACTCAATGTGGATTCCACTAGAGCTGTGTGACTGTGTTGTTAAAATTTGAATGCACATTAAAATAACACTGTCCTTATTTGTTTCCAAGGTCAAGGCTTTAAAAAAGGTCTGAAAGGTCTAAACACTTCAATTTTGTAAATGTTGCAGTCTAATATACACCCTTAGTGCAATCTTGTGTTGCGTTTAGTCTATCTCAGAGATAAATATTTGACTCATGTTTCTTAAAAAAAGTGAATTTACTTACCTAATAACTCTGCTTACAAATTAGTAATTACACAGGAGCTGATTATTTGGGCATATGTTTATAATGATTGCTTGGACTTCTAAATAAACAAATGTGCTCTTTTGCCTTCAACTTAGCTTGTGCCTTTTCTAAGTTTCCAGTTGGATGCAGATTATCACTGTTCTAGCTGTTAGAACAAAAGAAAATAGGGTTACACCGCACAGTCATGCTGGCTAGTGCCTTGTAGGTGGCTTTGCCAGGCTTCCATCCCCGGATTTAAACACTTGTGCTGGCACTACTGCAGTCCAACCTCTGCTGTTGGAGCCCTCTCTCTCTAATATGAAGTATATGCCGATATAGTCTCTGAACTTCAGAATTGAAATTTGTAACATAATAATTCTTCATCTTTATATACATTCATACCTTAAGTAAGTTATTTTGTTCTTAAAACATCATATGAGATTGTTTGTTATGTAAATAGTACATCAAAATGGCTTTTAAGCTGTTATGTGCTGTTGCAAGAGCAGAGGGGACAATGGATAGGCAGTAGGGAGAGAATAATTTTTCTTCACATAGGCTGGGAAAAGAGACCATCCCTCGCTGCATTGCTGCCAGACCAAGAGAAAGGGATTGTGAGTGATGGGAATCTCAAAGGAGAAGGCTGTCTCCCCTCGTCTGTGGTGACGAGCTGAAGGAATTGAATAAGAAGGGGAGTGGTTATGACTTGAAGAGACGGGAGTAATTTGACAATGTGTGTTTATAATCAGTAGACTTAAAATCATCACTCCTTTAAATACAGCAACTGTTTATTAGCTGTCTTCTGATTTTCTGGCCAGAGCCTTAAATTAACAGAGACATTTACTCAATTAAGCGGGGGCTTTGATTTGGTTAGTCAGGACCCAGTTCTGTAAAGTCGTTTAAGTAAATTAGAGGGCAAAACAGAATAAGAAATTCAGCAGTTGGGTCAATTACAGAACAACTTATTTTTCTGGTTGGCTTTCCTGTCAGACTGTCAGATAACTTTCTGATATCCACAGTGAAATTCTTTTTTATCTCAAAAGAGTGAGTGAACACAGGTGTTATTGTCTGCAACACAGCGTATTACAGTAGATGCAATAACATGTCTTAGCATATGTGGCAGTGCAAAATATTCTTATATGGCAGTTTTTGGAAGCATCAGTTTTTCCACACTTGTGCTGGTGGTAACTGGACCTCTTTGCTTAACCTCCGTAGCCTGAAGAGGAGATATTAGTTGGTTTGTTCTCCACGTGAAAGGGACAAAGGCTGGTAACCAGGGTTCTTTTGGCAAGTAAATAGGAGATTGTGCGTGCCATAAAATGGACATTTTATCATTGGCACTGGTCCAACATCCCTAACTTGGCAGAGCTCCCACTGAAGTCAAAGGAATCTTGCCCAAGTAAATAAATGGAGGATTGTTCACCAAATCATTTGCCTTATTATAACTCAGTTGTATTGCTAACCCTGCACAGAGAGAGGAGGGGGGTGGAAATGGAGCAGATCATTGGTATTTCAAGTGGCTGCCGCATCTTGCAAACTGTTGACTTTGGTCTCTCAAGTTGTGAAAACACATAGTCTCTAATGATAAATGATCAGAAATAGCCAGGCAGACAAGAAGCGAGGGTTGTCCGAACTGCCAGTGCTTGTGTAAATTAGCCCACGACAACAGGGGACCTGTCCACAACTGCTGAAAGAAGCAATTAGTGGCAGCAACATACACAACTGTCACAGGAAAGTGTGGACTTTATTTCTAAGCTTAAACTTACATAGCCTAGGTGTTTACTCTGTGTTAAAATTTGTCTTTCAGATGGTTAGAGATCAACAACAAAGGCTTATCTGAAGGGCATCACAGCTCATATGCTGAAACATCATTGACAGCTCCACAGTTGTACAGGTTTAATGAAGCTTTATGAGATGGAAAGAGGATGCCAAAGTGCTTTCTCTTGAAGGCTGTGCCTGGCACTGCTTTGCCAGATATTTTAGGGAGTGAAGTTACGGAGTTTAGAGACATTGATTATTTAATAATTACTTTCTTTGCATACTCTCTGAAAATAGTAAACTCTCTATTTCATGGTCAGCCCTGCCTCCAGGGAGATGAATTCTAGGATCATGATTGAGTTAAAGAGCATTGATTGGAGTTGTTAAAGGCCTTTGGTACAATAATGACATAGGCCTCTCAGAGAGCAGCAGTGTGGCCCCATTGGTGAGGCTGGCAACATGACTAACAGCCTTAGCAGAGCTCTAGTCCTGCCTCTCTGTGCCTAAGCCAGCCCCTTCAAACGTACTTGATGTACTTCCAGTGGCATTTCATTGCTGTCTGCAGATATGCTCCAAAGATCTTTGGAAATGTTCATTGTATGCATCTTTTCTTTTTTACACCTCTGTATTTGTTCCCTTTATTCTTGTTGTATTGTACATAAAAGCTGGGGCTCAGATCTTGTATAGCAGTTGTGCCAAACTTCTCACTGCTTCTGATAGAGCATTTCTAGTTAGGGTTTCTTGCTTATTAGACAGTCAGATGCTTTCTCCCAGGTGCTTGCTGCTCCTTTAACTTATCAAAGACTTAGTTGCTCCTCTGTAGTACGGCCAAGGCCAAGCTGCCGATTCAAAACAGGGCAATTCATACTAGGCTCCTTTTAAATGACAGTGAGTCATAGCAACCTTCCCTGTTGTATGACTCTTGTTTATTATGTAGCAAATTAGCTCAAGATTTCTGAATACCCTGAGTTCCCTTTGAAATCATGGGAGATGAAGAGGGTCAACATCTCTGGAGCAGGCTCATAAAAGAGGATCCTTTTGTTAGTCCTGGTCCAAAGCCCATTGAAGCCTGCTGGTGTGCCTGATTGACTTAGATTAACCAAGCCCCATAGCTGGCACATGGCTGCCTTTAACAGTATGTTTGCAGGGTTTTTCTCAGTTTTGGGGTGAACTTAAAAAGCTTCGAACTGCAGCAGGTTATCGTGTTATTTTTACTGTTTGATAGAATAATTGTGAATCCTTATTAAGCTAAGGTCTGCCTTTTCTGCGTCGAAAAAGAGAGGTGATATTTTCTTCAAGGAGAGTGAGGGAATGGTTAAAGAAGATTAAAGTCTTTTCTACATGCTTGAGGTTTTCTGATGTCTGGTGGGAATTGCCAATGAAGCTTCCTTCTGATTTCACGCTGTCAGGTGAACGCAGGCCGAATGCAGTGTGACAACCCACTTGAAAATAATTATCCATTGCCCTGGCTGCAGAGACATCCCTTACCTGATAGAGAAATGTGCTTTTACACATGTGCACACAGACGGAGGAAATTATTTTTTTAATCCTTTTCTCCTTCTAGGGCTCAAAAGCTTCATCCTGCTTGTTACTTAGTCACATATATATCTTTTGAAAGCATCTTTCTTTCAAAGGAAGGGTACAATTTAAATGCACAGATCTGGTGACTGACAGAATGCTCCTAACAAAGGCATGCCTTCTTGAAGGTATATATTTGAAATATCTCCATTAGTACTTTCCTGGAGAGTGTGGGTTTCAGTTTGTGTTTTTAATAGATCTCCTCCCACAGCCAGATCTTTTAAGGTAATAAATCTTAACTATACCATAGGCTACCAGTAAACAGATGTGGTTACAGTCCAAATACTGATAATATCAGTTCAGTCCTTAATGGGTAATGTGGCCACCAAAATAAATCTACTACCACTGTTAGTGGCAGAGGACTAAGCTAGAGGCCGTGGCTAGAAATAACTTTATTTTGGGCACCATCAGAATGGGTTTCTTGTAAGTGCCAGATTCACTTTAAAGGAATGAGGTGTTAGAACCCTGTGCTGATGTGTTTTTTTTGGTTTGTGATGCTTTTGTTTTCAACTTGAGAAAATAGCATATGATGGCTACTTCTGTCTGATAAAATTGGCCAAACTGGAGCCCAAAACTATCTTCAGTCCATTGGTCATGCAATGTCTGAGAAAAAGAAAGAGGATTTCTTTTTTACTTGCATAGAGCTTGGGTGAAGAAAAGCTGTTTGCCCAAAATATGGAGCTGCCTGGTTTTTGTAGAAGTGAGATGCTGGACTACTATCAACCTGGGGCAGCAGAGAACCACACTACAAGGTCCTTTTGGTTTCTTGTAATTTCATGAGACAACAAAGTCACTTGGGAGCTGTTTTTTGCTGGGAATCATTTTTTTTCTCATCTCCTTTCTCTGTGCTTTAATCCACACCTCCTAACCATACACTGTTGCTGAACTAAATTAACTGGTTTAGTGAAGACAGTATTCTTTATGTCAAACAAGTCTGTCTGGTCTGCTTGTAGAAAGCTGTAATTGAATTTACCACATACACCCACAGAGACTTTTAGAGAAGCACCTTGTTGGGCAGATCAGTAATAAAAAAGGAAGATGTAAAACCATGGATATTAAAACCTTTGTCATAACCATTTAAATACAGTTCCCCAGTACAGTGCACTTGCAAGTCTACCTTCAGATCCCAGGGTTAGTTTCCAGAGGTATTTTTCGGTTGTGTAGATTGGTCGGGTTTACAGCTGTAGGGAGAAAGGGTAGGCTGGCTTGGCTGGAGACTCCCTGCAGCCCAACCAATCATGCCTGCGTGTCTCACTGGAGTCCCTCCAGCTTCAGGAGCCCGGTTGCAGCACGTCCTCCAACATGGGTTTGTTGTGTTATTGGTGCTCGTCGGGGGAGAGGCTCCCCTCTTCTGACTCGTGGTGTTCTGGTGGTGCTGAACTTTCAATCCTGGCACGCCCTGGTTAGACCCCATCTTTGGGCATGCTGAGGGTCCTGGCGTCTGTGCTTTCCGTTTGGCACACATGAAGGGCTGGGCATGCCAGTCCCTCAGGGCAGTGGGAATATTCCCTCAGTTGCAGTTCGTCTTTGTGCTATTTGCCTTTGAAATTGTTCAGTGCGTTTGGGGGTAGACTTTCTCCTTGGCAGAATCATTTTTCCAGATTCATTATGCTGAACCTCCTACACATGTACTGGTCCTTCGGGGACAGAAAGAAAGGGATTTTGGGATAATGTTCTCAGCAGGATGCTATCCAAACAACAGGCAAAGCAACCTATTGAGGTTTGACCCCACAAGCTCTGGTGGTCCCTCAGTGTTTAGGGCAGCTAATTTAAACAAAATATACTTTTCTCCTTGCAAATAGACAGTTTACTGAGATGTCATTTTGTCCAATGTTAGTCTGCAGCCTGGTTCGCTTCACAGCTGTGGCCCCTTGCCTTCTGCACCCCACATGTGCTAGTTCTGTGCTGGAGAGCAAGTTCATTACTGGGTCTTCACCTCAGAAGCTCTGTGTGAATCACTCCAATGCTTGGGACCAAGCCTGATCCCTGATTTGCATCACTGAGGCTCCTTAGCTGTGCCCACAGAGAGCTGGCACATGGGTTGATGGAGCACAGGGAGATCTCCTGTGCTCTGGAAGAAAGGGGGAGATGGTCAGGTGTCAATATATGCCCTTGTCATGGTTTTCACCAGGCTCTTGTTGGTCATACAGGGCTGTGTGTGAGGTTTCTGACTGGAGAGGGACTTGAGTGTTTTGTAAGAAGGGAGGGAGAGAAATGTTGATGGATGCAAAGCTAGAATGCTGCCTGAGGTTGTAGAAAGAGTTCTAAAATATATCAGTCCTTTTAGTACAAGCAGTACTTGTGCTATTAACCCCTTAAAAGCTCTTGTTTCCCTAAATGTTTAATTGACATAGGATAGAACATTGTCATTAAGACAGACAGACATATCTATCTGTGGGTGAAAGACAGATGGATATAGTGCTATAGCTTATTGCAGCAAGAGAAAACCAAACAATCTGCATTGCCCAATACATTTAGGTAAATGTAATAGGAGGGGTGAGGAACACAGCAAGATTAGCTTGATGAAGATTATTTGTTGCTAAACAGACTCTTTAGTGTTTCCTTCAGCCCTGACACACAGAATGAACTGCTCCACCCAGGGCCTTTCCATTTGCTTCATGGCTCAGTTGATTTTGATGGGTTTATTGTGAAGCAGGATTTATGGAGCCCCAGGAAGGAATAAAATTAAAAACTTCCGCTCCCTGTGTTCCCACAGAGGAGACCCCCGTGCCCGTGGTAAATGGGCTGGGAGAAGGATCTGGGCTTCAGGCCCCGTGATTAAAATGTGACCCTTTTGCAGTCCCCAGTGTGAGAATCCCTCGGATTCTGTTGTCCTGGGCAGGAAAAATGACAGCACATGCCTTCCTAATCATAAAATGAGTGTTAAAATTAGTTGGTTTTCAAAATGAAAATGTCTAGATTTTTTTTTTTTTTCTTGTAGGAAGTGTCTAATTTTTAATCTGTTCTGGGCAGTATTAGCAGTATTAGCTCCTTCATGGTGTCAAATGGCCTGTGCATTAGCAGGCTTCCACCAGCAGGTGTTTTAAGAAAAGTGCTGTAAATCATGGGACCTGTGAAAGAACCACAGACAGTGGTGGTGATTCAGGGGCACAGGTCCCTGTCTCCCCTCTCATCTGCGCCATAGCTAGATCTTGCCAGAGGACACACGGTTTGTGTGAGGGCAGTGGTGTGGCTGGTGGGATGCTGCTCCTACGGGATCCTGCTAGCTGGGTTCATCCAGGAACTATGCTGGCACTTGCAGCCTGCCACGGCTCTGAAAGGGTTTTCTTCTCATCTAGCGGCAGCAGCTCTGTTGTCAGAAACAAAGCAAATTCTGATCCCCATTGAAGGAACAGATACGCCCTGTGTTTCAACATCTGAAACCAGGCCCATCAATCTGAAGCTATTCCCCACTCCCAGTGCCAACAGCTCCATTGATGACTATGCTCCAGAAAGAAAAGAAATTGCTTTTCCCCTCAACTGTAATGTCAGCCCACCATTTGGAGACTCCCCCGCATCTTCCTTTTCATGCTGGAGGTGGTGCACTCATCTCTGTGACCTGCAAGCATCTGCTTTCCTGGTTTTCCGCTTCGTCGCATCTCTGTTTAGACACTGCAATGCCCTGTCCCACATACTAATTACTGACTTTTTGCTTCTGAGGAGCTTGATTCATTCTGGCACATTTTCCCATGTGAAACTGGACCTAGAGCCTTGGAAAATATCTTAATGGACATCAGAGCAAGTCTGAGTTTAACCCCAAACTGGCTGCTGTATCTGAGCTAAGAGGCACATCATTCAGACTGCAGCTGTGGCAGTATGAACCCTCCTTGTGTGGAGGCCTTTGCTGCAGGAATACCCCACTGAGATGGGAAATTCTCTGCCCTGGCAGAGCCAGGTGCTACTTGGGGAGGAGGGAGGTGTTTGCACTGACACCACCTTTTCTCAGCTCTTCTTGTGTGTGTGATTGCAGCAAGTGAATGCTCTGAAAGAAAATNCTTTTTTTTTTTTTTTTTTTTTTTTTTTTTCTATAAGGTTCTTGTCCTTTCTCACTGGAGTAGTTTCTGTTCAGGGCATCCTGCTGCCAGGTCCTGACCAGCCTCTGGGAGGATGAACAGCCTCAGCTCACACTGGCTCTGCCAGCTGCTCTGGCCAGGGCAGACCAGGGGTGTATGGCGTGGCCTTGGGCTTGCAGACTGCTGGTTCCCTCCTCAGGCTTTTGTTGGTTCTCCTGTTTCCTTGCCAGTGTGGGAGGACAGACGGTGTCACCTTGTGCACCTGCCAGCCCTGAAGAGAGAGCCCAGGTGTGAGGCAGTCTGGGGAGGTCTGGGGTGGATGGAGTTTGGATCAGTTCCTGCTCGGCAGTTCCGGCACTGCCGCTTGACTTCATGATTGCAGGAGTGTCTTCCACCTCATTGCACTCCAGTGTATTTTTGAAAAGAAGGCTTGTGTATTTGCAGGCAAAGCAGAGACTGCTCTCTCCTGCCCAGGGGAGCTGGCAAAGCCAGCTTTTGTAGGATGCAGAGCTGATTGTGGGATAGAGGCACTGGGCTGACACTTGGGACAGTTGTTACCACTGCCCAGATGTGCAAGGAACGTCTTGGGTGCCCTTGTCTCTCCACATCCCTCTCTGTCTCCATTTCCATGTGATGAACAGCGGTTAAAACCAGTTTCTTTCCCTCTTCTTTCTCATCTAGGTTCCAAGTGGTTTTGGATCAGGAAACGTCTCTTACTGTGTTCAGTAACTGATCTTTGAGCAAAAGGATTTTGTCCTTAGGAGTCCGAAATGCTGCCAGTGTATAAATAAAAGCTGTGAATGGCAGCCTGGTGGTACAGCAAGCAGGAGGGCTCCCTGTTGCAGGGGCTGTCCCTGGCTCTCTCTTCTTGCAGTAATTCTACCTGTCAACCCCAGTTAATTCAGAGACTGTTTCAAAGGTTTGGCAGGAAGGGAGGATTTCCTTCTTTTCAAAATTAATATATTAATTTTGTGTTTCTGAAGTGAGCAGAGAGAAACAATCCTCTCAGCTACTCCTGCGGCAGAGACCTTTCATTTAGGTACTGAAGATAAGTTAGATACATTTGACCTCTAAGTAATTTAAGACTTTTTTCTTTACCTACCTACCTCTCCCAAAATAAAAAGTCCTGTCTCATGTTGAACATGTGTAACATCCTGGCAGCTTCAAGCGCAGACCAGGGAGGTGATGCAGCTCTCAAAACCTTGTCCTATACGGTGTGCTTAGGTCTTGGGTTTCTTGAGATGTACCTGATGAATCAAGGGAACCAAAATTAATCTTCCCCATAGTCACCTCTTAACAGATTAACGTCTTCCCTGCTAGATTTGATGAGTCACATTGTAATTTCAGCAGAATTTCACTGGAATGTATTTGGTTTCCATCTTATCCTGATGGCTGTTTTGTAGCTTTGGCGTATGAGAGATTATGACTGATGTATTTATACATTTAATGAAACTATGGGTGATGACTGATTTTCCCCCCCCCCCAAGTTTCATAACACTTGACAAATAACAGGAATGTGAAAACTGGCATGAAATTTGCCAGAACTTTCTCTTCCTTTCCTTTTCTGCGGGGGGTCTGATTGATTTTTTTTTCCTTTTTTTTTTTTTTTTTTAAATTCCAACCATCAAATGTATTTTGGTAAAATTTAAGAAGCTTTCACAAGCTCTCTTGTGTCTTGAACAGAAAGGGAAACAGTGACTTTCTAGGAAATTATTTACAGTGTTTTTCTGCTAATAATATTTGTATATAAAGTTCTGACTGTGAGTACTTACTAAGGACAGCTATTTTTACCGTGTTCCTGTTTGGATCATTATATTTTGCAAGCTTCATTGTCATTCTGTTTCATTTCTTTACAGTGCTTACCTGCAGTTTTGTTTCAGAATGTTGCATGCATAGTCAAAGTGCCTTTGTGCTCTGCCCCACTGCCTTTCAATGGTCGGGGAAGTTTTTGAGCTGTATAAAATACCCATCTCTTTCATGGGCTTGCTCTGAATCATCCGTGTTAAATTTAAGGGTACAAAAAGTGTGTCAACTGTATTGAAATTAGATTAGGAGTCACAGGATTAGCTCTTCTGCATTTTCAATTTGCCTATGGGTTTGGGGCCTGTGGGGATTTAAGCATATAAATAGGATTTCTGCCTGTGTGTTGATCCAGAGCGAGGCAGGGCTCTGCTGTCTGGTTGGGAGTCCCAAAGGGGTGCTGAAGGTGCGGGAGGAGCTGCCTCCAGCAGGCTCTGCCCCACACTCAGGAAGGTCTTCCCCAGCCTGCCTTTGGCTCTGTCCTCAAATCCCTGTGTGGGAAACAGCTGGGAACTCTGTGTTTATGTGTCTCAAAGTCTCCTGTCCTCGTGGTGGAAAAGCCAACCTTGTGTCTCAGATTCAGCCTTATTTCCAAGCTTTCTGTCTGGTCTCTTGTTCCTGACCAAGTTTCTTTTATCAGCCTTTATTTTTCTCTCCAATTCTTTCACATTCTCCTGCCCTCCCCTATTGTAACCTAAATTCCCCATCCTTCAAAGCCTTAGTTCCATGTCTGACTTTCTACTCAAATCTCCATTCTGCATCCCAAAGCGTCATGTCCAGGTCCCTGCTTGATGGGCTTCAGTGTTCACTGAATGTGATTTGACATCAACTTGTCTGGAAAATACTGCACTTCTATTTTTCAGAAAAAAATACCGTGAGATATTTCTATAACTATTTCAGTGAGAATCTGACTGTAGGTATTGAAGGACCTTGAAAATCTCAAATGAAGAAGGAGTTTATGCATTTGTTGCTTCGCTCAGGAGATCATGGGAATATGAGTGTAAAAATGTGAATTTAACATTATCATAACAAATATAAATAGTGACAGTGAAAAAAACCCTCGTTTAATTGCAGTACTGGGCTTTCAGGCTCATTTAGAGCTGGAAAATACTGATAATTCATCAGATGAAGAGATCAGAGTTTGACTTACCAGTTAATCTTTCATCTTCATTAAGAACATAGAGAAGTAAATTCTGTTTGGTCTCTGCTGTCCTTGACTTATATGGGAGTTGCACAGGTCTGGGACCCTAAGTCTGATGCTACTTAGTAAGCTTTCTCCAGTTACTAATAACATGTGGACTTTGTCTTTTTAGGCCCTCCATCTGCTCCCCAGAACCTGATTTCCAATGTCAATGAGACGTCAGTGAACTTGGAGTGGAGCCCCCCCCAGAACAAGGGTGGCCGGGAAGACATCTCATACAACGTGGTGTGCAAGAGGTGCGGTGCTGGCGACCTCGGCCGCTGCCGGTCCTGTGGCAGCGGTGTGCACTTCAGCCCCCAGCAGAACGGCCTGAAAACCACCAAAGTCTCCATCACTGACCTCCTGGCACACACCAACTATACCTTTGAAGTCTGGGCAGTGAATGGAGTGTCCAAGCAAAACCCAAGCCAGGACCAAGCTGTGTCAGTCACTGTGACAACTAACCAAGCAGGTAGGAACACAAACAGTAATTCTCTTCCTCTCTCTGCTGCCTGTTTTTAGGAAAGCTGTGATTTCCATTACATTTAGCATTAGCAAATGAATGCAAGGAGCCCTACGATGTGTAACTGGGTCAAACCCTTATTTTCTGGTTATTTATATGGATAGTTTAAATTCTTCAGAGCTGGAAAGAGAGAGGAGGGTTTGGGTGCTGTGTCTGGGAGCGGGCTGCGCTGCAGCACGCTTGGGAGGACGCTGGGAGGCATCTGCAGAAGCACAACAGCACAGCTGCCCTGTCCCCTTGCCTGGCCCTTTGTAGGGGAGACCCTGCATAGGGACACGACTGTGGTGGTTATAGAGGGCAAAATACACTCTCAGGGAGCACAGAATTGTGGTCCTTTCCCCTTACAAAACTGGCTGTATTTTAACGTTCAAAGAGCAGAATGAGTAGGTGGGGTGCTCCCTTGCCTGCCTGCACGCTCTCCTCTCTGGCAAAGTCAATTAGATTCTGTCCCGTTGTTAAATAAATACATCCTTAACCTGCTGCTGACTATGTTTCAATTGATCAGAGCTGGCGTTGCTGTAGAAATCCTATATGAGCTTTCATTTTCATGCTGGCTGATTTTTGCGCTTCATTCATCTGGGAGAGTGAAATACTATTTCTGTGTATACCAGATTATTTCAGATACCCTAGGCATTTCTGCTTTTTTGGTCCCTTGTGCTTGGCCTAGTAAGGGCAAGGGCTGCTGCAGCAGATTGCTGTTTAGTTTTGATGCTGATTTGTTTGATCTTTTTCTTTAATTACGTGAAAACATTCCTTGGTTTGCAGCAAGCTAGGGTTTCACACACACGGTTCCAGTTGAATTTTTATTTTAATGCACAAAATTATATATATTTGAATATGACAATCTTCTGTATGCAAACCAGAGATCCAGTCTGGCTACAAGACTGTCAAACCTGTTATCTGATGCCTCACAGCACTGATTGCCTTCAGGTCCCACAGATGTTGCTGGCAATTCAGCACCTTGGAGCATGGCTTGCAGGCTTATCATTTATTGTTAAGACTTCTGGTGTATGGGACAATATTAATATTGCGTATTTTGATAGTACTGGACTACATAAATACTTTGAATTCTGTTTCCTAATAGATGTATGTGAAATACAGATATGGATAGGCTAAATCTCCAAATTTTAGCTGTAGTCTGGAAGGCGTCAGTATTACCAGTGAGAGATATGTTCAATTTTGCAGTGACAGCTACAAGCAAAATTGTCAAGTCAGAGCTGAAGCTCCTCTGAAAATCTGGTCCAGCGTTTTTTGTTCTTCACGTACAGTTGACAGCATCCCTTTTAAATTATGATTCAAAAATTCAAACTATCACTTTGCCTAGTGAAAAGAAGACTAATAGAGAACAGGGGCTATTAGAGAGTCTTGGGAGAAAGCCGTGGGAGAGTGCTGTCATACGCTATACGAAAAGAGAAGGTTGAGAACAGCAGTAGGGACAGTGTTTTTGTGCTATGAATGCCTAGCAAAGAGAGTATTTCTGACTGATTTTGGCATGTGTAAGGATTAGTGGGTGCATATATGCATGAATAAGTGAGCAGGATCTATCTACCGTGTGAAAATTCTACCGTCTTATGCTTTTATATGCAAACCAAAATCTGATTGAATATGCAAATAAGAATTGATTTTGTTTATTATCCATGAGTAGTGTTCTTCACATCAGGAAATTTGTATTTTTGCCAACATTTCCAATTTCAAACCATGCCCAGTCTATCAAATGCGTCAGAGGGCCAGGGAAAATTGTACTGGTATAAATGAAAATTAACTCCAAGGTGCCAATATTCTCCTGTTCTTCATATGACTTTGTGGTTTCTGCTGCCTTTAAGATCTAAGTAGAAATGTGTGGCCTAAACATACAGATCTCAGCTGAGATAAAAAATGCTTACATATGCAAATAATCTCATTGATTTTGGTGAAACTGCTTGCTTGAGTAAAGGTTTGTAAAGTTAGACCCTTGGGTTTTACAAGTACTGATCTGTTTAATCACTGTAAATGTGTGTCTGGGGTGCATTAAAATCCTTGTGCCACTAATTTTCTTTCACTATATTTCATTATAAAGAAGTCATGTCATGATAGAGCACTGCCACAGGCTTGGTTTTGATCTTGCACTTTTCTTAACTAATGTAAAGCTGCCTTGCTTTCTTTGAGGCAATTTCTAAATTCAGATTAGAGCCAAGCTCCTCCCTTAATAACACTTAGTCCTTGTTTTGCTAACAAAAATGAAACCACCAACACTGATATTTGTAAATTACTTTGGTTTTGCTCTCTCTGCTTGTGCTTTCCAGTATTTGATAGGTAGAAATGCCATCTATGTGTTTTTTGGAGTTCTTTACATATGAGCAATGTTTTTGGGTTGTATTCTGGGGCATTTGCTAGAACCATTTGCAAGAGGTGCGTCTCTGAGTTAAATTCAGTAGGAATGATAAGAATGCAAGAAACCAGGGAATCCTTCCTCTTAACACATTAACCTTCCAAATATGCAGCTGTATAATCTGAAGAAATGTCAGAATCAGGAATCCAGGTATCTGTATGTTTGCTTGTGTTGGTGTCAGCCCCTGTAGAAGGTGTGCATTTGGAGACAGGCAGAAAGCAATGAGAAATGAGTTACTGGTATATTCAGCACAAAATTGATGAAATGTATTGCAATAACATAAAGATGCAGTTGAAAGGCACAGGTGGTTTTTTGTTTGCTTTTGCCATTTTACTTCTGGAGATAATGAAATGAGGCAGTTTACTTTCCCCTCTTTGTTTAGAAACTCTTCAGTTTCCAATACTGTAGAAAAGTGTTTAAATGAAAATAAGGTCTGCCATTCAAAGTAAGATCAAAAAGCATTTGAAAAAGTATTTTTCTTGCTTCCTTTTAAAAGGTCCTGGGTTTTATAGCTTGCTTAAAAAAACAAAAAAAAAGGCACTAAATTTCAGGCTTTGAACCAAGTAAACTAAAAATTTCTGTCTCCTAGTGAAATACTTCAGTGCTGTGACATTTTAATAATTTTGAATCGTTAATTCAGCTCAGTGTTCTGCATGCTTAGTCTAATAATTTTTTAAAATATTTTTGAGGTGGAAACTGTTGATCTTCTCCTATATAAGATTAAAAACAAATTAAAAAAGCAAGCATGGAACACAGAGCTGCTGAAACTTGGTGCCATTTCCCTTAGCACACCAAGTACTGGAAGCCACTAGCAGTAGTGGTTTTTGTGGCTTTCACATTTTGGTGAAATGAAATCAGCACTTTGTCCATCTTTAAATAAGGTGAAATGACTTGCAGAAGAGATGCAGACCAACATTTCTCCTGTGATGCTGCTGGGAGAAGCTAGTTGCAATGAGGAACTCTTACCAGGCAGTTGACAAAATAGCTCAAAAATCTCTAGGCTCTTTTTTCTTCTTTTTTTTTTTTTTTTCCTGCTAAGGATAATGCTGTGAAGCTGTTCAAAATTAAAAGTAAAGCTCTCAGTAAAGACATCTTGTTCACACCGTGCAGGAAGCTTTTGTGTTTTTTGGGTTTGTTTTTTTTGAAGAGGTGCTGAACAGTTTATATTTTTGTTAAAGATTACAACTGAGCTGTTCAGGTCTCCAGGCTGACAGCCTGCTCAGTCTGTCTGTGTGCATGTCTGAGGGGGCAGTGCCGCGGGGACAGGGTTTTTGCATGGATGCTAAAAGTATGCATAAGGCAGGGCAGCAGTGCGAGGGGCAGAGCCTACACGAGCTTAAATGAGAGCTAAAATCCAAAGTCATTATGCTGCTTGCTTTGCTCCCTTCGTTTTGTTTGCATTTTATGAGGGATGGGTGTCCTCCTTGCTCCTTTGCTTGTTGGAGTTAAAGCAGCTGATATTTCTGAGTAAACAGACTGCCTGGTGATTTGTTACCTTGTTAGGTTACCTTGGGCTCAGTGTTTCCTTAAGTGGACTGACACAGCTAGATGGATGCAGGATGTGCCAATTAGGATGAAAATACAGTATAAATAAATAAACTTACTCTTTCTCCCATTGCATCAAACTGGATGTTTTCAAGCTGCCTGTGCTCAGAATCAAGAACTGATATTTCCTAGGAATATCTCAAGCTCTCTGTCCCATTTTTGCCCTCTTTCTGTTCTGGCTCCTCTCCCCAGCCCCTTTGTTTCTGTGATCCCCCCCACCTTGCCTGTCTAGCTGTCTGTTCACCTGTCTCAGAGCCGCTTCATCTCAGAGGCAGAGCATTGTGGCTGGTAGTGCTGCAGTCCTGCCCCCCTCTTCTGTTTGCTCCCCTGGTCCCTCAGCATCACTCAGAGCCTGCAGGGCTTCAGTATCCTTTTCCAGTCAGGAACTAAAATGGGTCACGGTGCCACCAGGACTTGAGCACCGCCAAGGATTGAGTATTCTTCTGGGAGAAGGCTGCAGTTGTGGTGAACCCAAAATACTGACATTCACTGCAGGAATGGGAAATGTTAACTGTTACTCAGTTTTATTTAGCCTTTAGGTTTGTTTGTTGTTTATGTTCTTAATTCCATTACTAAAAGAGAAAAAGAAACAACCCTGGAAGATCGTGATCCTTTGAGGGTGATTGTGTTTTAAGTTAGAAGTGAAGGGAGGGGGAAAGAACTGGAAGTTATTTGCTTCTAGATGACTCATAAGTTCTACTGGACTTTTTGCTATGGGAATATATATTCCCATTTTGCATTTCGGTGGGTCTTCTTTGAAAGCCCATGTTTCCTTTCAAATGCTGATTAGCATTCCTCACGTGTTGTACAGAACAGCACAGAAAATGCATATAAGGTCTCACATTCTGCCAGTGTGGTTTAGCCTCTGCTGAGCTACATTTGCAGGCTGTAAAAATTCATGGACATACGTTGCCCTTGGTCAGTGTGCACTCCTCATATCGACAAAATAATAGTTGCTCTGGCAGATCAAAAGCTGCACATGCCAAGGCCAGAAAACCTAAGGATTTCAGTATTTTAATGTACTATTTTCCTGGATATTTATAACTTTTCTATACAGAATTGCTCTGTAGTGAAACATCAAAAGACATTGTTAAGTAGATTTCAGTCACAGAGCTTTTTTTAGGTGACTGCGTGAACATGCTTAAACTACTGTAAAATAAAATTAACAGTTACTATGAAGATTGATCAATCAATGCATCTGATTCTCTAAACTCCCTCATGTTCTTTGAGTACAGTCCTGATTTCAGTATAAATAATAGCAAGTCATTTCTGTTTGCTGAGAGTGAACACACCGTTTTTTGATTTTTTTGTATGGTGATATTTATGTGTATATTAAGAATCTTATTGATAGGGAGGTGGTGAAAGAAGTTGATTTTAAAAACATCAGGGTCTGTAGTCATTCAGACTGCTAGTTTTATGCTCAGCTCTTGCAAAAAATGTTCCTTTTTTTTTTAATGCAGTCCTGGTGAAGAGCTGTTTATTGTTGTGTTGAAACATAATTTTGAAGGGCTGTATAACCTCAATGAAGATTCATCTCCAAATAGCCGGGGAAGGAGCTCTGTGAATGTGAAGACAGAATTCATCATGCACTCGTGTCACAGTTTCACAGACCCTGTAAAATAGCGTAAGCTGGCAAAATAAGTCATTTTCTGTTCTGGCATCACCCTTCCCCAGCGCTGGTGAGGCTGTTGAGCTGTCTCATGCAGGTCAGCTCCCCTTCCGTAGCTGGTGGGCTTTCCAGTCCAGCTCCTTCCTGACTCCCTTGGGTAATGTGGGGACAGGGAGGGATTAGGGCTTTATGGGGGAAGGATTAAGGTGCTTAGACAGGCTGTTAGTTGAGTATGTTTGGACTCATTGAAAAGTGTGAGATTTGCAGCAAGCTGGATGGCCCCACCTGGGAGCTGTGTAGGTGGGCAAGTTTGTCTCTCTGCCCAAGCACAAGAGTGAGTGGCAGTCCAGATGCTGGGCACAGCTGGACCTGGCTGTAGCCTTCCCAGGCAACCAGAGGTCAATTCATCCAGAAGTTTTTATTTGATTTTTTTTTTTTTCAAAGTACTTGTTACCAGCACAGTCCCACCCTTTCCAGTTACTTTCCAGTTCCCTGCAGCCAAAGGATACAAATAGCCTGTTCCAGTGGTCCTTTTACAGGCACACAGACCCGTGAGGGAACTCATGCACGTAGCTGGGTGTGTATAAACAGTCACAGCACCCTGGCCACCCAGTCCCCACGGGCCTGATTTAAAATAATCTCTCTGCAAACATCTGGATACATGCCAGCTGTCCAGAGCATGGAAGTGTGTGTGATACTATGAGCTGCTGCATTCTTTTTTCTGCACAATATCAGGGTAATGGAAAAGAGGAGTTGCAAAGGGGTGTTCTTATTTTGCTTTAAGGTGTTTATACTAAGGATGATGGATCAGCAGTCCCCTTATTCCTCAAATGGAGCTGTGTCAAGCGTGAATTCAATAGGGAAAGAGATTCAAAACTATTAAGCAGGGGCTTGAAAAAGGGGTGATCTGTGAGCGTGACACTCTGAGTGATTTGTTGCAGCATCTTGCAGAATTCCCAGCTAATTGTATGCGACTTTTTCATTTTGAATCTAAACCAGTAGGGTTTCTAAGGCTTCACGTTTATCTGCTAGACATGAGCAGTGCTCCCCCCTATACACACATTTTCAAGCAGGATGGTTGCGACAAGCTGTCGGCTGTTGTAGGGTTTCACCTGCTGTAATCAGTGAGGTGACCTGCCAGGCTGTGCAGGACAGCAACCTGCCTTTCCTTCCCCTGCTATGGTTTTCCGAGGGAGTTGTGTTTTTGGCTTTAGCTGTCTGAAGATTTACATCGAAAGGAGTTACTGCGAGGGCTTTTGAAGCAAACCAAATGATGTATTTTGGGAAACCACAGATCCAGAAAGAAGATAAGTGATCCAAGTGCTAGAAATTTGGGAATACCATGGAAGTGAACAGCGAGGAATACTTTTGAATGGGCAAATTTCAGCATTGAGCACAAGATTTCTCTGAGCCTCGAAGATGTCATGTGTTGACCACTCCAGGTTTCTTCCACTGCATGTTTAATTATGTGTGTAAGCTAATGTGTCTGAGTAAGGAGCTTCTCCAAGCTGGCAGATGCAAGTGGGAGTTTCTTCTTAACAACTCTGTGTTCTTGCAGAGGCTTTAACTGATGGTCTGTAATAAATGTGTAGTTATAAGCATACGTGCTCCCGTCTTAAAAACAAAACCGGGAAAACTATTGTTGAGAAGGATTAAATTATTATTTTAAGGTAACTGCAGCTTTCCACAAAGAAATAATAATTAAAATAACAACTGCCTGCTTTCTGGCAAAGCTGTCTGCACCACCCATTTCCATGAATTTGTATTCAAGGTGGGGGATACAAGTCTTGGTCGGAAGGAAAAAAAAAAGTGATTTCTAAAGCTCCTTAGTAAATAACCAGCTTCAGGGTTCAACGAACAGCGTAGACAAGTTGCATGTCAGATAGAGACAAAAAGTAATTGCAGCATTTAAATAAAAGTTTGGTCACATTTTTAAAAAGACCTCATGGTTTGCTGTGGAAAATGGAGGTTAGTTACACATCCTCCTAGGAAAAAAGACATTTAATTTCAGGACTGGATAGCATTGATCATATTTAAATTACATAAATTTACTTCAAGGAGGCATCGAATTCTGGTCTCAGGGATGTTGGTACAGATGAATAGTTACCAAACTGACAAAGATGTGGTCCTGCAGCTTTTATTTGCTGTGGACTATTTAAGTGCATATTCCCTTTCTCTGGCAGCGCACTGACATTTGCCATTCCTGAAGCTTGATAACTAACCTAAGCACTCCCTTAAACAATTGGCACAGAATCATTTTCATGTGGAAGGAGATTTTGCCCAGGAATGTTTGTGGCTACTGAATGTTTAGATGGGCTTCTAAATTCTGCAGTTGTTTTTGCAGCTGACTAAATTAATTGGAAAGCAGCCAGAAAGACAGCAGAGTCTGGTCTGTAGTTCAGCAACAATAAAAGGCTTCGGAGAACTTTATCAAAGCTTCCATTAACCCCCTGCTGATGTCCTCAAACAGGATTTTTTTGAGAGAGTGGAAACACAAAAGCTAGGCTGCACAACTGCCCCTGTGTGTCCATTCAAAGTTTTTAAATCAGCACAGTTACTAATTAAAATGCCATGCAGAGTAGCACAAATAAACATCGCTAGTCCCCAAAGCCCAAAGTTTCTGCTCTGGCTCACAGTTTTGAGGGCAGGATGCTGAACTGACCCTAAAGGGTGGGCAAAGCAGCCCCCTTTGGTTCAGATACTCTGTCCTTGCAAAATGTGTGTCAAGTCCATCCATATGCATGAAATCATACTCCCAGAATGCCATCCCAAGGCAGTCCGTTATATTTTATTTATATGTTGCATAGCTTTGCGTTAAACCATGAGGACTAAATAGAGCTGTGGCATGCCTGCTGGATCTCTATAATCACGTTTGCCACATTTTGGTGGACATCAAAATGCTGAGCACACGAGTGAATAGTGCTTCTTTCATTGAGAAATGTCACTTCAGATTTAGCCCCACGTGTGAACTGGTGTGCGGGAAGCGCTTTATTTTTATGGCAGGGCTCCAGTGGGCTTCCCCTCCTAAACAAAGCGGGCAAATGCGTAGCCTCTCTCTGCATCTACTTGAAGGATTTCATGGCGTCTCCTTAGATTAAGGTAATCTGCCTTCATTACTAAATTCAAGAACCAGAGCCCCAGAACTCTGAGTGCTTATTTAGGGTCTCTCAAAGTTGTGGTTTGCAAACTGGTAATAACAAAAGTTGATCACGGGTTTCCATTTATATTTTTAAATACAGTCGAGAGGGATGATGTAGGAAGCTTAAGCATTTGTATTTTACTCCTTTGGTCAGTTGTATTTCAAACCATCCCCTATGGAAAAGTCCTACTGTTAATTTAAAAGGAAATGGTAACTTCTCTCTCAGCCCTCTGAACAGTTTCTGCAGAATTTATTAGGACTTTTATCCCTCCTATTGAATTCTATCACTTAGTCTTAAAAAGACAATTGACTTATTCTCATTTTTTATTAAATTCTTCTACTGCTCCATAAAATATCTTTGGTTTTGTCTATGTTAAAATCTATTGAAAGTATCCATGGATTATTACAGCTAGAAAAACCCTCAAACTGTAATGTGCTTTGGATATAAATGTCTTCTAGTTTCATAGATTACCAAAGGCTAAAATGAAAGCACTGAAATTTTTAATTAGATTTTTTATTTTTAATTTTCTGTGTGCCATTAAGTAGTCCCATCAAGAAATAATAGAACAAGGCAGTTTTGGCTAAGCAAAATAGGAAGGTATAGTGGGCTGGCAGAGGTGTCTCATATATGAATTGAGTTTTGTGTGGTGTCCATTTATTTTAGCAAACAAATAAAGGCATGATCTGGAGACAACCCGCTACAGCGGCTCCCTGGGAAGATTGCGCTTGTCTCGGTAACATACTGCGTTCTTTAAATCTGTCCTCTGAATCAGCCCCGATTTATCTTTCTAGCATAAAAGGGAATGCAGATGGAGTAGCTGCAGCCTCCCTTATAGTTTATCAGGATACTGTGCATGCACATAAATAAGACGGAAAGTGATTGGAATATATAAGTGGCTGAGTGTTAAATCCCATGTTTTTCAAGCTCCATGGGCACTCTGGGACAGGGTGGCCAAGGGGAGTCCTGGAGGAGCTGCAAAGATTTGTGGGCTCCCCATCGTACCTCAGACACGATGTGCAGACCCAGCGGTGCCTTCCCAAGAGTCTCTCAGCCAACTCTCGTTTTTACTGCTGCCTGTGCTGAGGGTTGAAAGTGCTGGGAAAAACTGGCCTGAGAAGGATGGACTGGGCTCAAAGAGAGACTTCTTAGGGCTGCCTGCACATGTGGCATTTTGTTTTAACCAGAGAGTGTTTATATTTATATTTGTTAAATTGGCAAGCTGCCAGCATTACAGGTTAGGAGAACTCTGTAGCGCAGGAATTCCTTAGCTTATTTTTGGTCTGAATGATTCTTAAATGGAAGGTACCAGCTTCATCTGGATGGAATGGAAAGATAATAAAATTTTTGGACTTCAGTGACTAAACTGAACTAAAAAAAAAAAAAAAAA
>VXBX01005247.1:651997-692434 GCA_013400415.1 Scytalopus superciliaris | reverse complement strand
CCGAACAAAAAAAAAAAAAAAAAAAAAAAAGCAAAAAACAAACAAACAAAAAACCACAACAACAACAACAAAAAAAACAAACAAAGAAACACCCCAAAAAACAACAAACCATGAAGCTTACAGAGAGGGGAGACATAACACTGAAAAATGCTTTGCGTGCTGCTGGAAGGATAAATGATTTTTGAATTGCAGGTTTTGAAGGAAGATTATGTTTTGCCTTGCAGTCCCCATCTTGTGCAGGTCTCAGTTCCACCCTGCCAGCACCCTGAGGAGTCCTGGCTCGGTGGGGAGGAGAGACCTGCTGCAGAGATCATCTCCTCAGGAGCTGCTGTGGGCTCTCAGTGCCATCCTACCTGCTTGAATCGGCTTGGGGCTGGAAATGAAGGTCCAGACCAGTGTGTGCGATTGCTGAGCTAATTTGGGATTATTGTCTCCACAGGCTTTTATTTGCCCAGAGTCAGTACCTCCTCCAGAACATAAACATGGCTGGTTTCTTTGTAGAGCTCTAAATCCTTATAACCTCACAAGGTTGATTTTTGAATTTTTTTTAATTTTATTTTTTTATTTTTAGGATTCAGATTTTTCAGACTTTGTAATGGCACTTGCATTGCACAGGAAATTTTACCAATTATCCTTCTGAGTGTTTTCCACTGAGGCAACCACCTTTAATTGCTGATTCCATTTGGGGTTTTTCTAATTGACACAATTTTAAAATGAATAACGCACTGGCTTTTCAGTATGCAGCATAAAACCAAAATAATGAAACCCCTTTCTAAGTTTAATTATGTGCCACCTATGATGTAATTGGTTACTGACATCATGAACTAAGATTTTAATTTTAAGGTTTATGTGTTTCAGAAAGCTCAAGACTCTTCCCCAGTTTGTACCTCATCACTTTTTTTTTTTTTAACTGAACAGCAAACATCAGGTAATGTTGCTTTTTGCAGCAACACTGTGTGTGCAGAGTTTTCGCTCTCTCATTGGGTCTATTAATGATTTTTAATTTCCTGAAGAAATCTGCCTGTTGCAGGTGAAGGAAAGGGGGTTTAATTCGGTTCCAGTGAAAGGACCTGGTCGGAGAGCTCCAAGTGTGAGTTGGGTGTGCTGCAGTCTGATTCTCTGGAACTCTCCAAAAACACAGAGTACTTTCTTCCCCTGGAGAAGAGGAACTTTAATGTGGGGAGTATGGCAGGGTGTCTTGCAGCATCCTGGAAGAATGAGGATCTCCAAGTGCTGTCAGACCGGTGTCCTTACAAAGTACTATAACGTGAGGCCAGAAAACCCAAACCTTGATTCAATCTTGTTTCCCAGCAGTCCAGGGGCAGAGATTGTATCATGTCAAATCCATCTAACCTTTGTACGAAAGGTACTTTACCGGAGTTCCAGCTGAACGCTCTGAATTTCAACTATAATTAAAATTTATAGGTTGCTCAGCTGAAATGTAAATACGTAAATGCAAACCTTCTGCACCAGCCTCGCCTGTGTGATAGAGCTTAAAGTAAATACAGCTGAAGTTCCTTAACTTTGGTGACTTTGAGACAATTTATGTTCTCAATGTTAGGATGGGAATTGTGATTTTTATTGTCAAGTGAGTACTGAGTTTTGATTTTATTGGGTGCTGCAGGCTCAGGAGTGCGTATTTGAGACCCAGATTGCAGTTACTGTTGGAGTCGTGGATCACAGTTGAAGCAAAAGGTTTATAATTTCATTAGCTTTTCTTTCCCCGGGATTCTTACCATTTCTGACTTAGATGATTGATCTGAGAAACCCAAATGGCAAAGTCTAGAGAAGCACTTCAGAAGCAAGATGAGACAATGTGGCCAAATCTATTTATTAAAATAGTGAAAGCTGCTTTAGCAAAATGAGTCATACCTTTTATTTATTTATTTTGTTTAGAAGACACTTCAGTATTTCCAAAGCATCTAAATGGCAAATAGGGCAGAGGCTTTTATTTGTCTGGATTTCAAAAAGGCTTTTAAGCAGTTCATTTTACAAAATCTAATGTTTTTAATGCTGAAAGTAAGTGACAAAGACATTATCTAGCACATATATGTATCATCTAGACTGCCGTGTTTCAAGAAAATAAAGGTAGCTGCGCGAGAACCAAGGAGAACAACATTAGGAGATGTGTTGCCTTGGATGCCAAATTACACATTTGCCTCGTAGGGGGTTGACCTTTATCCCATAACTTTGATCACATGCTCAAGTGACTTGGTGGCTAAGTGTAAGGAAGGACCAGGGAGCAGAAATGAGGCTTTCTGTTAACTGATGCAGACATGGGGCATCATTTGAGAGCTGTTCTTTGCCCTGTGAGACAAAGGGTTGTCCCTTTGGGATATTACAAGGGTAGGGTAAATATTTTTTATACTATTTCAGGGATTGTTGAAACACTATTGTAAGTGATTTGAGAGCTGCATACAAGTGGTTTGCAGAGCACAGATACAGGACGTTATTTTGTTGGTTCTGCACAATTTAAGAACAGCTCTACCCCTGTTGTCTGTTGACTCATGACGTGTATGGAGACATGTCTTAACTGCTCTGACTATGGGCAGGAGGATGGCAAAATGGAAGGAGGAGTAGCTGGATGGTTCTTTGACTTGAGGAAGGGCTTAGAGAATGGGACTGTGGTTTCATTTGGGAGCATCTGATGTGTATTTAGGGCTATCTTTGACTTCCTGGTGAAAGGGACTGGAGGGTAGTGGAGTTTGTTTAGAAAAGGCAACTCAGCAGGTCCTCCTCCTGTGCAACAATGAAAGGGTAAAGGACAGGCTATTTCTGGGGAGGAATTAGCTCTGGTGGCTACCTCCGGCTTCCTGGGAGGAACAGCAGGGTGTGTAGGGAAGGTAAAGTTGCCCTGAGGGGATGGTGCTAAGTGGGTCATACTGCTCTAGACTTCTTATTTTGAGCTGTTGGGGAATGCCCCATTTGCCACCTTATTATCTGCTTTAATAACAAGAGGTCATGGTCTCTAATTCCCCATTTCAGCACCCCCAGAGCCACTGTCCCCTGGGGTGCTGTACATTGTGGCACAGCATTGGTGGTTTCTGGCAGTCTGTGCTTGCTGGACCGGCATCTGGGAACTAAGAGGATGATTACAGCATGTGCGTCCTATGAGAGTTCTACCCAAATTCAGGTCCTGGGATCCTACCTCTAAGCATGACTGCCCCAGCTCACGGCAGTTTCTCTGTCTGGACTGCCTGGCCCATTTTTTCTGCTTCTCTGAATCCAATATAATTCAGTGGAGCATCAGCGTTGGCTTCTTTAGGCTACAAAATTTATTGTTGTTTATATTGGGTCAGATTCCAACCTCAGCTAGAGGGAAGAGTAACTGCAACGTGACCTGCTTTGTGACCAACGGCTCCAAACCTGCTTGGGTCAGACAGCTGCTGACTAATTCCCCATCTTAACAAATTACTTATAGCTCTAGAGTTTCTAGAGCAACTCTCAGCACTAAGTATATTCACTCTTCTGCATTAATCATTCCAGTTTAAGCATTTAGAAACGTTTCGGTGCTGCATTTTTTAAGTGGCTGTAATGTTCAGACAGATTTTTATAAATTGCCTTCCAACTGAAAGGCTTGTTTTCCTGTTTGTTTTAAACTGGCATTCATACATACAGGAAATACACGGTATTCTGCCATGTTTCTGTTGGCAACTATTAAGTTATCCTTGTCAGAACATGCCAACAGGATTTCTTAGCAAGCTAGCAGAAAGAAAACAAGCAGTTTTCAGACTAAACAGACCCCATGCTTGAGTTGTAATGCAGATCTCTTGCTAAATGCTATGGAGATTCTATAATCTTTTGGTTTAAGGCAATCTTTGGGATTGTAGGTTGCAGATTTAGATCTTTGGAGTTATTCCAGACCTGCATTGCATGACCTGACATCATTTTTTTGGCCTTCAAAATTGGAGGGCCAGCACCTGAAAATAATGTATTGCTGTCAACGGCTGGCCCTGTTTAATAGCCAGAACAAGCCCTCTCCTGGGCATGCAAAATCTTCGTCATCCCTTCATTTCTGATGTAAACCATAGGGAACTGTGGTCACATCTCAGTTCCTATAATAGTTTTGATCACAATTGGAGCAGTTCTGGTATGCTGAAGTAGTCTGTGCTAAAACTGACACGGAACTGGATGTGCAGCCCAGAAAATACACAGCCTCTTTGTGGATCCTCAACAACCACTGCATGTCGCCAAGAAAAGAAACCGGATTGGGGTGGTAAAAATACAGCACTCTAATAATCCTCAACTACTACTATTTGTTGCTGCTAAGAGGCTGGGCTTTCCTTCAAGCTTTTCATTTGATGCAAGTCAGAGCCAGCTTTTGTGGTTTGGCAAGATTTGCAGCACAGGTTCTTTTGGGAGAGGCAAGAAATGAAAACTTTAAAACAGAGGAAACATTTAAAACATAATAATACTGTGTTAACAGTCTTCAAAATCTCATTTTCTACCCCCTTTCTTTATGAACACATCATTACAAACATAACTGATGTGAGCTGGTCCGTAGGTTTTAGAGCTTGTCGCTTGTTTTTCTCAGAGGTCTTTGACTGTGACTGGGTTGCAGAGCCTGGTAAAAAACGGAAGATCCCTAGTGCCTGTCATTTTGGATGAATGTGTCCTGTGGGAGTATCCTGTGGCCAAGCTGGTGCTTTTCCTGAGCAGTGTAGTTTCTAGTAACAGGGAGGGAAGGTTTAGTTCAGCAGCCTCACAGCTGGTTGAAGGGGTTGAGAGAGAGAGGCCAAGCTCAGCTGTCAGGATGCTTCTTGTTGCGTCGGCCAGGATTTTCACGTGTGGGTGGATAACCTTGGGCGCTTTACTCCAGTGGCGTAGATTTAAAGTCTTTGCTTTAAATGCTAAAGCTTGAAAACGCTGGCCTGACTCTTGGCGTGTCTCAGTTTCCAAGCTGGGAGGTGTTCCTCGCCAGTTGTCATTCCTGGGGGAGGGAGAGGCAGACGGTGGGAAGACAGAGGACTTGGGAATGTCTTGGGAGGTTTCCAGTGGCTCAGTTGAGCAATCAGGCCTCTAGATCCTTGTCCAAGTCCTAAACCTGGCCCAATCATCGCTAGTACAAATGTTTGCTCCACTTGTATGGAGGGAATAATGAAAAAAAAAACAACCCCAAAATATGCATGTGGTTAGTTTTTAAAGTGTAGACTCTGGCAGGTCCCTTGGAGAAAGGCGTAGTTGTCATCCTGACAGTGAGGAACAGGAATGCTAAACTCCAGCGCGGTTCTTCAGACGTGCACAGACATCTAATCTGTGTGTACACATTGGTTCACATGTGCAGAAGGCTTTCATTTGCTTATCCTGATGTACATGCATAGCGTATACATATGTTTTGCATCTGTTTGGAAATGTGGTCTTGCTAAAGTGCATTCTCCTTTGTTTGCAAAGCCAGTTGCCAGAAGTCCTCGGAGCACAGGGGTGGTTACTCAGAAACTGGAGCATTTCTGCCTGGACGGGAAAGAGGAGCGGGTAGAAGGCCCAAGGGACAATGGGAAGCAGAACTGAGCACCAACGTTTTAGGAAATCCTTCTATGTAGAGAAGGACCTAGGAGTCTTGGTGGATGATGAGTTGACTGTGAGCCAGCAGTGTGCCCTTGCTGCTAGGAGGGTCAATGGTATCCTGGGGTGCATTGGGAAGAGTGTGGCCAGTAGGTCAAAGGAGGTGATCCTGTCCCTCTACTTGGCTCTAATGAGGCCACATCTGGAGTGCTGTGTCCAGTTCTGGACTCCTCAGTACCAGAGAGACAAAGAGCTATTGGAGAGGGTCCTGCAGAGGCCATGAAGTTGATGAGGGGTCTGGGGCACCTCTCTTATGAGGAAAGACTGTGGGAGCTGGGCCTGTTTAATCTACAGAAGAGAAGGCAGAGGGGTTCTTATCAATATATAGAAATATTTCACAGGAGTGTCAAGAGGGTGGTGCCAGACGCTTTACAGTGGTGCCCAGTGACAGGGTGAGGAACAGTGGCCGTAAACTAGAACACAAGAAATTTCACCTAAACACGAAGACAAACTTCTTTACACTGAGGGTGGCAGAGCACTGGAACAGCTGCCCGGGGAGGTTATGGAGTCTCCCTTTCTGGAGGCATTCAAAACCCACCTGGATGTGCTCCCTTGGCAGGGACTTGACTAGAGGATCTCCAGAGGTCCCTTCCAACCCTAATGATGCTGTGATTCTGTGAAAGAGAGCTGCCTTCTCTTTAATTTATTCTGGTACATGTGAGTAAACAGGGCTGGATATTTCTCCCTTACCTTTACTTGAAGTCAGTGCAATAGCTCATACATTAAGTTGCTCACTTACATGAATAAAATTATCAGAATCTGGCCTAGAGACCGTTGCCTTTAGAAATTATTAAAGCCATATTTGATTCTCTGTGTTGTATATGTTTCTCCTGCTGTGAGATTATTTGCTAATATAATTCACAAAATCACATGTGAGTTCCCCCTCCCAGTGATACAAGGTAAATATTCAAAGAAACGAACCTGAAATGTGCCAGGTTCCCTTATATATGTTGTGTCCTAGGCAAGAGAAAATCTTTTAATGGAAGATCTTGTATTGTCTTGTTTTCATTTCTAAGAGGACTTTCCTTTTCTTCAGTGTTAGATTCTCAGAAATATTTTTTTTAAAGTAATTAATAATGAAGCAGGCTTTTAGTATCTACCCTGGAAGGTAAAAACCCTTAATCATAGTAACATCATTAGTGCTTTCAAGCATTTAATTTTGATGCTTGACAAAGCACATAGCCATTGATAAGAACAAATAAGTGTTGTGTGCAATTGAGGGAATAAAGAAAAGCATGAAAACCCCTAAGCTTCAAGTAATTAAATTTAAATATGTTATTTGAATTTAGCTGAGATAATGTACAAACTGTGGGTATATTTTTCAGTCAGTGAAAGACCCCTTGAGTAAACATGATCCATTTAAATTCAAATCATGGGGAGTGGAAAGTAAACCCTGCTGTGGGTAAGAAGGCATCTTCAATAAAACACTGGGCATTGTGTATGTTTGATATCTGAGTACTCATGTGTTGTAGTTTTATAAAGGGCTGTTTTCACTCACGGATGCCTACATGCCAGAGACTTTATTGCATCTATTTATTTCCTGTTTTTTTCTTCCCCCCCCTCCTAATTTGAACCAGTAATGAAAAACTGACACTCTGCCTCTACCATCCTTTAAAGTGCCTCAAAACTGTTACAATTCAGCACTCACTAGCCTTGGGATATGGCTTTATGGCATTTGGGTGAAGTTTTTGTAGTACATCTGTGCTCTTTCTCTCTCTGTAGGCTGCAAGCTCAGAACTGAGGTAATAAAACTACTAGTAGGTGTTTAATGGCAGGTTATTGAGGAAGTAGATGAAAGAAAATTGCAACATTCTCATCAGTAGGGAGTGGGGTTCTTAAGGGAGAGGAACTGCTGAGCTTTGAACTCGGGAGAGTTACACTTGATTCTTTTGTTCAAGGGGGGACCCCTTTTAGACATCAAAATACCTCGTCATTCTGTGAAATGGGCTGTTCTGGTAGAATTGGTGCTTGGTATGTGCAGTTTGTGCACGTGTGGTAGAGAGGTTGCTGTTGTGAGCAGTGATGATTGAGAAACAAGTTCCTGCTTGGTGTTTCTTTCCAAATATCAGGGAGTAGGGTGGGTGAAAGCGCAAAAAGTGGAAGAAAAAGTGATTTCTCGCTCCCCTCCATAGGTGTTATGGGATGTTATTGTGAGCATCTTAATTGTGTACATTATTCTCTTTGGTGAAGCTGCCCTCAGTGTGTTTTATGTAGGAGTGTGTGTATCTAATGAACATTTAGTCCACTCACATATAAGAGAAGATTCTGTCTTTTATTCTGCTCATGATCAAAGCATCATTTTACAACTTGTTACATGTTTATCTTCACATCATCCCTAAGAGCAATTTAAAGGCAGAAGGGAGAAGAACACGGAATGTATTTTGCAGAAGCTCCCTCTGAAGGCTGTGACTGCTGCCTGGAGTGCCATGATGAGCTGGCAGTGGTGATGTCCTCTTTGTGCTGGACTCTCCTGACCAGACTCTTGTGCCCTTTGAAAATATATGTGCAAGGAGACCCAGACCAGTTGTTTTTCCAGGAGTCCAGTCTTTCAATTGCCCAGATCAGGTGTTGTATCCTGAAAAACAAGGAAACAAAGAAACTTGATTTGTAGGACTATTTGCAGAAATAAAAGGAATTTGGTAATTTAGGATTTTATCCATACAGTGGGGTAATGGGCCTGGTTCCTCAAGGTCCTCAGAGTTGCAGGACACTTCCTATTGCATAGACCATTGTAGGTCTGTGCTGCAGAGATGTCAAGATAGCTCCTGGACAACATCTTGCAATTCTGTTGCTTCATCCTGTAGTTGGACTTGGGCATTCCCAGGATTTCTGCATAGCATATGGAGAGGCAAGATGTACAGTCAAAACAAACTCAGAAACAAATTGCTCATCTGCAGAATCCAGGACCAAAGAGAGAAAAAAAGTTAAGGAGGATGAATTTGCATATAAAGGACAGGAAGGAAAAAATAGACCCATTCTTAAAATTGTAAGGAGTAACAAAGAAATTGACATACGAGTCCTCTTTGTGTCCTGGAGGTCAGGAGCATGTTGCTCATTCCAGTATGTTGTAGTGCCCAAGATCAGCTGTCCATTTTTGAGAGACGTGAGAAAGCCCTTGTTAAGCTATATAAAACTAAGCGTCTTTCACAAGAAGGATTAGTTAATATAAATTCTGCTGCTGCGAATAGCCATTTTACAACAGGGTAGAAGTGTGTTTTCAAACAACACTTAACCGGCCTAGTGCTGAAGGACTCACTAAATTCCAATATAGATGCCTGCAGAAATGAAATGGGAAACCAAGGCAGTTAAAAAGAGGATAAAGGAAAGAAAGCGAGCTTTCTCTCTACAATTCTTGAGGTCAGACCAGTGTAAGTGACAGATTCTTGGTAAAAAGAATTGCCTGTCTGCCCTGCATGTGGCACCGATTAACTAAGCAGATTTCTCTCCGCTTGGTTTATCAGTAATGGTGTGCGCGTGTGTGTTTTAGGGTAACAAATCTGATTTCTAATTTATAAGCAGAACAGTATTCTTACTGCAGAGGGGAAGAAAAAAAGGTCTGATCCTCTGTTAAGGAACTGTGAGGTTATTAAGCAGGTTCTCAGTCATGCCACATACCTAATTTGATGGAGCACACCTGGATCCTCCTCCCTGTTGGCTGTGTTTATAGTCTCCTCTGTCATTCAGTATTTGCCTTTGCATGTGAGAGACAGACAAGGAAAAAGAGATAAAGGTTCTGGAGGC
Organism: Scytalopus superciliaris; assembly: GCA_013400415.1. NCBI lineage: Eukaryota > Metazoa > Chordata > Aves > Passeriformes > Rhinocryptidae > Scytalopus > Scytalopus superciliaris. The sequence goes on along the minus strand of VXBX01005247.1, from coordinate 683,131 downwards.
ATTTCTAACAGAGATGCCAAACTGTCAAACAGTAAATCGGGAAGCAGCTCCCTGATGGTTTCACATCAAGAGGAGACACCCTTTTGTGACTGTGCAGCGTCTACTGGTTATTTTCACTTCCATCAGAACTGTCTGATATGGTCAAGTAGGTTTGAGGCTTTCAACATTCAATTTTCCTTTCATTTATAGTGACTGTTTTATTTATTTGTCTTTCTTGCTAGTTTTCAAGGATACCTGTTTCAAGGATACTTTTTACTCTAGCATTTTCATGGATTGCCATCCCAAAGTTAAGGGTAGAAAAAGAAACAAAAAGAAAGGGAAAGGAGAAAAAAAGAGCAGCTACAGCATCAGGGGACAAAAGAAGAAATATATTCAATTTAAGAAGACCTCTAATCTCTGGTTATACAGGACAGCTTTGTTAGATAAGATTAAAAATTTCATGAATGTCCCTTTTTATCCCTGGAGACTCCACCATTTATACCAGCTATTGTCAGCATCAAAAGAGCTTGATAACAGCTGGCTAGAGACGTGACCACACAGCAACACAACAGCAAGGAAGGGGCAGCCGGGTTCATAAATCTTCAGAAAGCCCGTTCCCCAGTGCAGCCATGAATCTGCTGCTATCACAGGCAAAGGAGGAGGCATTGTCCTCCAGCCAGTCAGAAACCTGAACTTCAGCATTAGCAGGGGCTCTATAGACAGTGCGGGGTGCACAAAGAGATGTTCTCCATTATCTTCTTCACTGCAGCCCTTATTACTGACACAGATACAGTTTAAAGGATCTTGGAGTTTAGCTTGTTGCTAGGTAGAGTTTTTTCCAAAAATCCTGCAGCCCCTTGCCCTTGGCAGTACAATCCTGCTTTTTCTATTCATTGCATCAATACAGCGCCACATGGGACAGGGTCAGATGATGCCAGTGTGGTACACAATGGCCCAATCTCTGGTATCTTTGGGGCTGGGAAGGAGCTATCAAAGCCAGAATCTGGCCCTTGGGTGCTGAGCTTCCCCATTCTCCAGAGACTGCTCACAGACTATGACGTAAGCAAGGCAAGTTAGGAGGCACAAATTGGCTCAGAGTCTTGAAATACAAGTTTCCTGGTTTTAATGGGAGGGTCCAAATTCATATGTATTCAGCTTTATTCTGGTCTTACTTAATTCAGTGGCAATATTTTCTCAGCTTTAGAGAAAACCAGATTGGAACCTCAGGAATTTCATAGTTCCTGTAAAGTAAATAGCTAATGAAATAACATCAGTTAATTTTAAAAGATGGAAGAAGAGAATCGCTGGGGATAAAAACAAAAGTAAAAGTCTATGCACTGTGCCTGACAAAGAACAAAAGTAAGGCAGATATTTTTAGTACCTTAATCTCTCACAGAGGTTTGTACCGGGGTGTCATGAACATAGCATTGTTTAGATGACTGTTGTTACTTCAAAACCCACCTGTTTAGTATTGTCCAGAGTCCACAAACAATCTATTAAAGAGGATTAGATGCAATTTTGTTAGAGAAAACAAGAAAAATACTTAATTCTTCTAATTTCTCCTCCCTGTCCCCCACAAGAACATGTTTTCTGAAAGTGCTTGTGTTGTGAAAGTTACAATTAAAAATAAATGTTCCTCATTAAAACTAAATTATTGCTTATATCTTTTTTTCTTTCTGGCAGCTCCATCCCCAATTGCATTGATCCAGGCTAAAGAGATAACAAGGCACAGTGTTGCCTTGGCTTGGCTGGAACCTGACAGGCCAAATGGAGTCATCCTGGAGTATGAAGTCAAATACTATGAAAAGGTACTGTTCAAAAATGGACAAATCAGGAGTTTCCTTCAAGTTTGGGCAGAGCTTTTTACTTCATTCTATTGTGTTTTATTTCCAGATAGGATTTCATTACTTGAAACCAAATAGATTCAGTTTAATAAAATCCAGTTATGGATTTCATGCACTTAAATGGTTGCTTGAAAGACTCAAACTTGTAGGCTGTTCCAGCTGTATGGTATGAGCTTATTTTGTTATTTTTTTCCTACCTAGGACCTGAGCTTTTGTAGCGATCATATTTATAATGAGAATCAATAATGTCAGGCAGAAGTGAGACATTAGCTTTACTTCATAGACAGAAGTATAATAATGAAGTATATAACAGAGTCATAATAATAAGATCTGTTTGCCAATAGCTTCTGCTTAGACTGATAGTGTGGACCGGCTGGCTTTTAATAGAGAATAAGGAAAGAAAATTACATTCTTCATACTTTTCAAGTTAGAGAGAGATGTTATTCCTTCAAATAACTTCCCAAGTATGAAATTATGAAAAGAGCTATTTTCTTTCAAGGTTCTCTGCAGAAATGAACAATTACCTGCTCTTGCTTCTGTGTGCTGTCTCTCATATGCACATGCATGCTTCTAAATTTTTTTTATGAAGATAATCACTTGCTTTCCTAACACATACAGAAAAAGGCATCTGATTTGCAGGGAAGCTGGATTATTAAATTTTCTGATCGATTTCCCAGCCAAAAATAGAACAACTTTTAAGACTGGACTTTCTGAAAGACGTTTTCTAAGTCTTTCCTTTCTTAAAATATTTTTATCTTTTTTTTTTTTTTTTTTTAATATGGCTTTTGGCTGGTAGGAAGAAAAAGAAAGTGCCAGCATGTGTGAGGAAAATGTGCTTATTCATCAAGAGGATCCTATTTGAACGTTTGGCTGTTTTCCAAAGGTTTTCATTGTGTGATTTCTTAAATAATCAGTGATATATGAGCATCATACCTACCGGCTCATCATCCCTTTTTTGGCTTGCTTGGAGCTCCACACAGCACACAGCACTAGGGGGATTGAGCAAGGCCAACAGCAGGAACCCTCAGGACATATTTTGAGAATTCCATCATTGTTAACTCATCTTTTTTCATCATGACAGTTTTGGCAAGGAAGTAGGTTTCCACGGTTCATGGCACAGCGAGGCATTTTTACTGGATCACCACTTTGTTCTCTTGTTGTCAGGACCAAAACGAGCGCAGCTATCGCATTGTGAAAACGGCCTCCAGGAACACCGACATCAAAGGCCTGAACCCCCTGACTTCATACGTGTTCCATGTGCGGGCCAGGACAGCAGCAGGATACGGAGACTTCAGTGGACCCTTTGAGTTCACAACTAACACAGGTAACGACATGCCTGCTGAATTCCTCTGCTTTTCCTCAAGCGAAGGGTGCGAACATAACTGAGCGGTGTGTTGGGAGTTTCCTGTTGGGTGGTTGGACTGTGGTGTGTCTGTTCTGAGAAAAAGTTCTTCTGTGGCCACATGACTGTGATGCCATGAATCTGACCTGAGACATGCTATATTCTAGATTCTAGCAATGGCAATACTTCAGTGTGGCATAAGGAAACGTGCACCCTATGAACAGTTGAAAGCCACTGATGCTTGAGAGATTTTTGTTTCTGTAAATACAGATTTTTGCACATTTCTGGAATATCTTTTTTAAAGGAGAATAGAACCCTGTTACTCCCATTTGCAAGCTATTGACAGAGATTAGTTAGGTGTCTCACATCAGCTCATGTATTTGCACTTTTCCTTAGACAGTCATGTAAAGACAAGAATGTTCAAATTAGGTTGTCAGCAGAGCTTTTCACTTTGTTCAAGGAAACGTGCAAATTTAGCCCCCAAAATGTTTGCTTTTTGGTGACAGGCAGTGTGACCAAGCCTGTTTTATTTTGGACATACAGGTCTACTGAAATCTAGTTAAGGTCATGCCACTTAGTGGCAACATCCTTCAGGATGTTAACAACTGAAAATAATCAATCCAGAGGGTAGACATTTTAAAATAACTTACTCTCTTTGTGTCAGCCTGGGGAGTGATCATCTGGCCCCACTGAGGGAAAAAGGAGGAGGAAAGAAGTGTGGAAAGCAATTAGAAAGGCAAAAAAAAAAAAAAAAAGTCTTTATACCCTCTGAGCAGCATTGAGGGGCAGAAGGAGAGAGACTCCTTGTTCCCAGTGAACTGAAGTTCCCCAAATCATTATCAAACATCACGTCTTCAGCTCATTAACACCCTGTTGGAAAATTGTGTCAAATGATTATATAATAAAGGCCTGAAAGTAGATTTGAGTGCTACTCTAAACTGCCTTCACAAGCCAGAAAGCTCACTGAGTGCTACCTAGGTTGATTTTTTGAGGGTGTCTGACACTAACGCTCCCTCTTCTGTTTTCAGTTCCTTCCCCCATCATTGGCGATGGTACCAATCCCACAGTGCTTCTTGTTTCAGTGGCTGGCAGTGTTGTTCTTGTGGTCATTCTCATTGCAGCCTTTGTCATCAGCAGGAGGTAAGAACTTAAGCTTCTCTCTCCTTCGTTCTCTTTCATCAGGGAGCTTTTTGTCTCCTCCAAACAAAGCTAAATTCTTTGATTAGCATCATAAACAGTACATTTGCATTACAAGCCTTCTCCCATGTAGCTTTGATCTTCTCGACGTTAGTACCAAGCAGCATGTGATGTAATGGCAATAGTTCCAGCTCTATTTGCCCTTCAAATGCAAAGCTGATTCCAATAACTGGCGTTGAGAAGCAAGCCAGCTAGAGATTTGTGGTTAGTGTAATTCGAAGTTAAGTTTAATGGGTATGGGTACAGTAGATTTTCTTGGACTGACTCCTGATACGGAGTAAACAACGGCACTGTTGTGAACTAAGCCATCAGACTGCTACGCTTACGATTTTGTGTTAGTCTGTGTGAGTCTGCATTAGTCTTTTGGGTTAGTCCTTCCTGTGTGAGTGGATATGACTGTAAAATGGAAGGCACAGTCATTCAGCATTGTATGCAGTAACACAGCAGACTGGATCGATGGTTATTTCATCACAGCAGCACTATAATCTTCTACCAAGTACTTGTTCGTTCTCCCAAATTCAACCCAGGCATCAGGAACAATCCTGTGAGTAGGAGGACAGTGTAGCAGAAACACAGTGTGAGCGTTTCTGTCTTCATCTTTGTGTTCAGTCTCATTTAAAAAGATCAGCATGATCTTGCTTCAGTGTAATTTTGAGATGAAACCGGTTCTATCATTACTGCATCTGAAGCCTGGGATCTGAGGGATGCACATTTTGTCAGTCTCTGTTGGTCAGTTTCATGGCATCAGATGTAAATGGGCACAAATTCCTCTTGATTTGCTCTTTTTAAATTGTCCTAGAGAGCAGTTAAGTGACTCTGTTTGTAATATCTAGAAAGTAGACATGCATTGTGATAGCTTTCTGTGGGTGTTCAACTCAAAGCCTCCATGCTGGCAAGAAGAAAGAAGAGCAGAACATAGGAAAATGTGATGCAGAGAGACAGGTTTATTAAAAGCCATTGCAACAGAAAATAGCATCATTGAGCTTGATGACTTAATCTCCTCTCTGCTTTTATTGATCATTTTATTATTTAAGGCAGGATTGATAGCAGGATACATTGGATTTCTAATTATGAGTCGCCACCTTGGAGAATTGAGCCTGTCGAGCAGCTTTGAGATGATTCCTCCCCCTCCTCCCCCTCTAAAAATGTCTCTTCCCAAGGCTGATAAACACTGCTTGGTGATTGGCCCTCAATGGATCACTCTTTAGAAAATGAACTGTCAACCCCCTGCCCTCATATTGATTCTCGTTAGTATTGGCCATAAAGCTGTCAGAGGAGAGGCTGCCTGGAGCCAGGTACTGACAGACCCGCTCATCCCAGACAGGTCTCACCGCTCGGGGTGTCTGCTCAGTTATCTCTGCCCACGAGTGTGCACCACAAAGAGCAGGCGGGCAGGAGGGACAAAAGGCTGGTCCAGGCACTGCTGGGAATGGAGATAAAAGTAGTCAGGTGGCCACAGGCTCTGCCATGTCCCGTGGCTCTGCACTGGTAGCTCTCAGAGAGGCCATGGAAGGGGAAAGACATAGCAAGATGAATGAAATACCAGGATAGTGAAAATGCTCTGTGCATACTAATGCCTTGCTAATTAATAGCCCTCCTCAATACACAGCTCTCCAGTAGCTGGTAGTAGCTCTCAATAAACAGAATCTACTTTAATATTCACTGTTACTCTAATGATGTTAACCACTGTACTAGTGTCATTTAGAGGTGTGGGCTTTGGGGATATTTCATGATGTTCCTGCACCAGCAGAAGTTAATAGCAAAATAATTATACTTTGTTCTGAAATTACTTCAGATGAGAACAAGCTTTTCTGTTCATAGAGTCCCCATGAGGAGCTTTTGTAATCTAGCCATGACCTAAAAGTCATATTTGTACAATCAAACCCATGCTTTGGCCTTCAGACATGGTCTCTGCATCCACGAGCTGAATGGGGGAACTGGGCATATGCCGTAGGTGCCCACTTTTGAATACTGGGCTATTACTAGCAATTTTGCATCGTGTTTTTTCAGGACATTGTTCAAATCCCACAGTTCATCTTTACAGCAGAATTTGTCAAAGGACCTTGTGTTTAGGCAGCTCAAGCTGTTTGGTTCTGTCCTGCAACGGTGGTGTTAATGTGTTACTGTGAGAACTAATCTGCCTGATGTTGGTTTGAAGTTGCTGAGGTTTAGATGGGCACATCCAAAGCAGTGTACAGGAGGTACCATGGGGGTTTCTAAACCCTGCTCTGCAGGAATGCTGAGGGAAATTGCTGTATCTCAGATAGAGTTGTAAAGGTTTTGAGAAAGGCTAAAACAGAGACATTTTCTAAAATGACTTGAGTGGAGTAAGATGGTCCTATAGAGTCATCTGGAAGTTTCTGTGAGAACTTCTTCCAGCTGATAGGTTGATTTACGTCTGCTCCATCAACAGCTGAGCGCATCTGCCCACCTTTTGCTGGTGGTGCTGGGGCAGGTGCTCTGCCAGCCCGGCACCTGAGCACCCACAGCCCCATTTGTGTGCAGAGCAGGAGGTGGGAGCAGCAGCGGACGCCAAGTCTGTGCTGTTTCACCTCAGTGCATTGTTACCTCCTCTTCATCGCCAGCCCCCACCTGTAGCTCTGCCTGTGCCTCTGACCCCGGCAGTTTCTGAAAGCTTCTGTGTTCTTTTCCTGAATGCCGGCTATTTAATCACCACCGCCGAAATCCCTATAATTATGGGCTTCGAGTCTGTGACAAAGGCTCCGTTCTGCCACTCAGGTGAGCTGCCCCAGAGGCAGCCCCAGCCCCTGTGCCCCGTGGGGCAGGGCTCCTGGGCTGCTCCCGGGGACAATGGCACACAGGAGTGTCCTACCCAAAGCCAGGCAGGAGAGGTCAACAGGTGACACAGGGAGAAGTGGAAGTAGGTAGTTAGTTTGGAAGGTATTATTTAAACTTAATAAGCTACAATTATGTTGCTTGAACAGTAATCCCTTTGTTTCCCTTTGCTTTTTGCATGTCTTTGGGTTTTAGTGGGGGAAGGTTATTTTTTAATCTGTTGTTAGGGTGCTTGTACTTCTTAAAAATAAGATAAAGAGAATTTTTTTCATACTTAAAATGCTTTCATGCAAAGCCTGTTTGCATTTCGTATTTCCCATCTGTGCCTGAACATTAATAAAAGGAATTTGAAAAGTCCTTATTGAAATGCAGGATCTTCACCCCCTTCCCCCCCTTTTTTTTTGTTTCCTCTGAGAGAAGTTGTATAATACCTGAAATCATCTTTGCAGTCCCCTTAGGTCACCTGGTCCCATATTGCACTGGGTGAGATTTGTGCTGCCTCTTCTGTCTTACTCAATTCAGTAGCTGGGAGCAGAACATCATCCCATTATTTAACTCAGCTCTGTTGCACCAGTGGTGTAAGTTCTGGGGCAAATAAATGGTTTAAATTGATGTTTGGATCCAGTGTGGTTTTTAATAATGCTCTTCTTGTGATTTGGAGACATTTGCATTTAAATGATTTTTATCAAGAAAAGAAGCTCCCAGTGGCTTATGGTTGGATGTGTACCTGCTTTTTAGTCTGAACACAAGTCCTATCGATGCTGGAAGCTGTGAGACTTGGCTCAAAGGTCAGGGAGTCTTCACATGTCAAATAGAATTTTTTTTCCCTTCTGTTTCATGGTTAATTTATATTTTTTTACTATTGGCATAGTGTGCTTAACACCCAGCACCGGCTGCAAAGCCAAAGGCTGGGAGATGGCCTCCCAGCTGACAGAAATGGGAAGCTGCCATTCGCTGCAGGGCAGGTGCAGAAAGGGAAGTGAGATGCTTTTTGCTAAAGGGCAGAAGGGTTTTTGCTCATGGGAGGGATATGGTGACACTCAGGAGGATTAGCTGCAAGCAAGGCTCTCAGTCATGTGTTTTCCTGCTGTTATCTGTGAGTTTTTTGACCCCTTTTAACTCACAGCTCCCCATAGGTCTTTGTCTCAACCACTCCCTTTTTCCTCCTCTTCTTATTTACCATTTTCAGCCTTTCAACCCAGTCTCACCCCTGTGGCCCTGGCAGGCCTGGTTGTCTCCTGCCCCCACTCCAGGCAGTGGCTGCACTGCAGGTAGTGCCAGTCTTGCCTGCTGTTCTCCAGGCTTGATTTCTCCTTCTGCCTTCCCTCTTCTCTCCACCTCAAACTCTTGCCAGCTAGCTGTCCTGAATTTGACACACGGGGTGACTTGGTCTTCCATAGGAACAGATAAACTGAGAGTGAGCCCTTCTCTGCAGCAGTGTCTGTTGTTGTGCTTGGTTCTGAACATTCAGTGATGGATGGGTAAAAGCCCAAACTAAATCTTGACGTCTACATACCATTAGATGCAGGGCGACTTCAAATCCCTATGCATATGGCTGAGTGGAGTCCTCAATATCTTCCCTAATGGACCAACCTCTTGTATTAACTTTTCTTAATGCTACTTATCATTGAAATTTAAAGCTGAACTGAAAAAGTATAATTAGATACATAATTAGATACAATATCATGGGTGTAGGTGTAGAAGTAGGAATCTATAGAATGAACATACTATACTACATTATTGTCTCTAATTCCAAGGGTTAGTAGAGGAATTCAGCCATCAGGAGCTCTTCAGCCCCCTTAATTAAGTGATTAAAAGAGTGAAAAAAAAAATCCTTGGGATCTGCATTTTTGATGGTCAGGGTTGGTGGTTTTTTTTTTCTGAGCTCCCGATTTCTCTGTTGAGACTTGTTTCCAGTTTAAATTTGCAGTTAAATAAGTATATTGGTATTGGCATTTGCCTAATTATGTTTGAAAATCACTCTACCAAAACACCTCTGTTGTAGCATTTATATCCTGATGCGCTAGGGCTAAAAAGCAAATTTGGCCCCTCAGTTGCAAATGAGCCGAAATGCAAACATTCTTTTCTTTCTTTAAATGTGGAGATGTAAATAGGTTTGTGCTTCCCTCGATGCTCTGTTGATGCCAATAGCACTTAGAGGAGTGTAAGGACTCCGGCCCTGCTGGTGTGTGTTGTGTCATGGGCTGTGGCAGCTGCCAGCAGCTCAAGTCTCAGCAGGTCAGGACAACTGAGCTTGTCTCAGTGAGATACTTATTTTGAACTCTAATGCTCTGGTTTGTTCTGACAGGCGCAGTAAGTACAGTAAGGCCAAGCAAGAGGCGGATGAGGAGAAACATTTGAACCAAGGTAAAAGGCTGTGGTGCTTGGGGTTTTTGATTTGGATCGTAAAACACATCCCATATTCTGATGCTTGGGAAATAAGGGATCACATTCCTCTTGAGATGAATATGTTTCTGGTTTCCTCTCTTGCAAACATCCTCATTCCAAACTATTTACTTTAGTAACAGGGAAGATAGAAGTGTCTGGGTAAAAGGTTTTGAGGCTACAGATAGGAGAAGGGTTTATAAAATTTTTCCATTGTTCCTTGCCACTGAAAGACACCTGTTCTTGGCCACTGACATTTAGGAAGGATTTCACCCCACAATACTCTGCTAAAAGGTTTTTGCATGGGCCAGAAGCAGTCCTGCAGGAAAGGGAATGTGAACTTTGCTGTCTTTTTTCCAGCACTGAATCCTATTGTTACTTCCATCTCAGTCTTCTGAGTACCAAACCCAGGACCTGAGCTCAGAATTTCTGGCTCCCATAAGGAAAATGGGATGTGTTTTAGGTTCACAAGTCCATGGACAGGTTATTGGCCTCTTAGTTGTGGCAGTGATTTGTGAAGCTCATTAATTGGCAAAAGCCTGATTCCTTGCATCAATATTGGGAAATATTAAATGTTTACATTTTAAAATATTGCACTGGGGAGAAAAATACATTAAGTCCTTCCTTCCTTCATCAGTCATTCCTGGCTTACAGTACATTTTTATTGTACACTCTCTTTGCTGTTGTATATCATTAAGGCTTCAGTCTCATATGTTCTGTGTTCAGCAGCATGTAGATCAGTGACTTCAAATAAAACATTTCTGCCTTGCAGGTGTTAGAACATATGTGGATCCTTTTACATATGAGGATCCAAACCAAGCTGTGAGGGAATTTGCCAAAGAAATCGATGCCTCCTGCATAAAGATTGAAAAAGTTATTGGTGTGGGTAAGTGCCAGAACTTTTGAAATTTTTTTCTGTAATATATACTTTTAAATTTTCTTTTAGGAAATGTGATCCTATGATTTTTGTATGACAGTTCCCCCAAATGCAGTGACAGAACAGTTTGAGAGCACAAGTGCATGCTTCATGTTCGTGACTATGGATTCTTGTGCCTTTTTTCTTAAGGGGAGTTTGGTGAAGTGTGCAGTGGACGTCTCAAAGTACCAGGAAAAAGAGAGATCTGTGTTGCTATCAAGACTCTAAAAGCTGGTTACACTGATAAACAAAGGAGAGACTTCCTGAGTGAGGCCAGTATCATGGGACAATTTGACCACCCCAATATCATCCACTTGGAAGGTGTAGTTACTAAATGTAAGTAGGTCATTTTCATGACAAGTCCAATTTGGAAGTCACTGAGAAATTAAGTCTGTGTGGTGTGTGCTGGCTCTTTTTTCTTTTTACCCTCTTTCCTGTAAAATGACAGATGGAACAGATCCACTGATAGCTAATAGGAGGAAATCAGTGCAGGACAAGTCATTAATCTTGTTGTCAGCTATAAATGGGTTTACGGTTTCAACTGATACTCTATCTGTAGGCAGCTTGTACAAGATTTTGTAGGGGGAATTAATACTGCAGAGGTTGGCTTTTTTTATCTCCCCTTCTTGCTATGCCAAGCAGGCATCTTTCACATCTTTGCTAGACTGAGCTGATTGTTACAGGATAGGGTAAAGCAGATGGTGAGCAACAAATTCAGAATGGTTGGGGGAAAAATACCAAAACAAACCTCACAGTCATATGTTTAAGGTACAAAGCATGGATGTAAGGAGCAAGCCTTTGAAACAAAGTAGGCTATTTTAGTGTGAAACTTGTTTATTTGTTTTCTCTGATTTGCAAGTGTGCTAAGTTCACTCTGCAGAATTTACCTGGCCAGTCTTTTTGTTTGGTCGGTTTGGGGTTTTTTTTTTTTTTTTTTTTTTTTTTTTTTTTTTTTTTGAGTCTGTTACCATTCACTGTGCTATCCATGAACTCTGCCTTAAGAAAGAGAGTGACAGCACTTGCTGAATGATGTCTGTGGGCTAGAACTGAAAATACACCTGTGAGACTGCCGTGCTTGGGTCTGACTTGATAAGGTGCCACTGTGATGATGTAGTTATTGTCCCTACGCCGACTGCCCTGGGTAACATGGTGGCAGAGCCTGGCACTGACTGCTAATCCTAAAAGACCCTTTGGATGTCGGGGCTCATGCTTAGGATACAAAGAAAGCAGACAGTGATCTTGTGAGCTACTGTCAGAGTGGAATTTGTGAAGCTTACCTTCATCTGATGGTGTACATGATGAATGTGGATGCAGTGTATTAATAGTGTTAGGAATTGAAATTAGAGATGGATGAAAAGTTAAAAAGTAAAATATTACTAGAAGAACAAAGTGTCTCTCAAGGAGGATTGTCAAAACCATCAGTATCAATGTAAAACCCTGTCCCTCTTGAATGTCAGTGAGAGCTGGATATTTACTCTGCTATTTGTATTTCTGGAAATCTTATCCTTGCCTGTTTGTGTTGCTGTCTCCTACTCTGCCTTCTCTCAGTTGTTGAAAATGGCTCATACAGTGTGTGGCAGTTTGCTTTTCAAGGCAAATAGCAGTTTGGACCAATTTTGACTATCCTTTACTGAGAGCCTTCTTCAAAACTAAAATTAAAAGGTGGTACTCTGTTTAAATTTGGAAGGTCGGAGTCTGTCTGTGTGTTGTTGTAACAAAGGGGAGACAGGTTGTGATCAGGCCACAGTTTTTGCTACAGACCATGATTTTTCTTAGCACCCCTGTAAAAGAAAAGGCAACAGGGGAATCTTTGTGTTGAAATCACACTGAGGCTGGAACCCCCTGAGCTGTCACAGCTCTAGCAGTTATAAATGACCGTGTGCATTTGCATAATGCAGTTGTCACTGAATTAAAATGATTTGGAATTTTCACCGAGGAGGTGGTGGCCTGACCCGGGAGCGTTCCATTGCCTGGCTCGCAGCAAGCGATGCTCCCACAGCGAGCCGGCTCCGTTCCCTCAGAGCTGGGCTGTTGGGTAAACAGGGCTACTTAAGAAGACATTTGTCTCAATTTCTCCATAGGTTTTCTGAATGCTGTGATAAATGAATGCATTTAATAAACTGAAAATTAAAATGTGAGATAAATAGTGGTATGGATGGGGGTTGAGAGAGGCAGCAAAAAACCATGAATAAATTATTGGCTGCTAGTCAAGTACTTTAATAATTGACTCGCTGATGGTAACTTCTCCCTCCTCTCTCTATCCCCCCATTCCTGATAAAGAAGTGCCTGAGTAATGGAATTACATATTAATGCACTGAGAGAGTCTCCCTTTCTTCGCTTCTACGTTGACATAGTATCTTTTGATTGAGGAAGGTTAATTAAAACTCATTTAGCTGTATTTGTTCAGTAGAAGGGTTGATGTCACAGTTGCAAAGGATAAATGAAACAGTGCCATATGCAGATTTGGTTGGAGTTCTTCCTCTTTCTACCAAAGGATACCTGGAGAGGTGAATTAGAGGGAGAATGATGGTTTATCACATCCTTTTGCTTAAGAATGTACTCAGCCAAAGTCACTGAGCCCTTCATCTGGAGGAGTTTGCTTTGTGCAATACCATTGCTTCTCATTGCAGCATTCGTGCAAATCAGAAAGGGTTCCACTGCCAGAGTGGCATTTCACATGCATGACAGCTTGCATGAGACCAAAGCAGTAAGAGTTTGGATACCAGCAGGAATAGTAAAAGGTCTACAAAGGATAGGTTGGGGCTGAAAAGGTGAAATAAGTAACGATGAGTGAAATAAATGATGCATTGCACATAGATGTTGGCCTAAGTGAAATGTAAAATTTCAGTACAGACAGTTCTTGTAGCATCTTGTTTTCTAATAATAAAAGGTTATTTCAAAAACAGAAATCCCTGACAAATAAGAAGAAAAGCATCTTTGTGAAAGATACACTGAGGTAGAAATTACTAGGGGAATTTTAAATGCTGCAACATTTCATGGTAGGGTACTTTTGAGAGATGGTTATTCTGGAGCAAATACTTGTTGGTGACAGAAGCAAAGAAGAATTGAGTAGTTCTGATGCTTCTCCTGGCAAGAGCTATCTACAGTCTAGGTGACGTGGCCATTGAGGCCTTCTTTCTCCATACTGTTTCTTCATTCAGAGCCGCTCCAGGAAGTAAAAGCTGAGTTTCTCTGGGGCACTGTCTTTTATTTAGGAAGAAACGCTGTAGTTCCTGTGAGTAAAGCATAAGCGGGCAGAAGGGATGCCGTGGCGGACAGCACTGATTGTCAGGCACTTCCTTGGCTTCAGGTGGGCTTAACAGTGCTCATCTTGGGAGAGCAGGCTTCTGGCATTTGATAAGACGCTTCTGTACTTGTCCCATTGCTCTCTTTTATTAGACCTATTTCTGCAAGTACTTGTATTCCAAATACCCAGCATGATTTAACTCCATGGAATAACTAGTGCCACTTGAATGTACCTAAGTGTTTCCACTTTCAGCATTGTGTGACCTTTATAAAACTTAAAGACAACAGCAAGCATTATTTATGTATTTGCTGTTGTTTTAGGCAGGAGAGTGCCTAGAAAGCATCCCCTTGTCAGTAACATTACATTTCTCCTCAGGCTGCCCAGCCTGGCTCTCCAGTTGCAGCATGGGGAGCTGAGTGCTGCTGAGCACTGTGCCTCACGTGTGACACAGTGCATTGAATCATTTAGCCTGTGGTTGACTTCAGGAGGCAAATGGCTTTGGCTCATTTATAAATAACGAGAGACACAGAATACAAATTCGGGACAGAGAAAGTTGAGAGGAACAGCCTGTATTTTTCACTCTTGAATCCAGTTGTCTTGGAATACCTTGTAGCTCCTGACAGCTTCTAACTTGTTTAAAGCATTGATCTTTCAAAAGAAGCAGAGAGACCAAAGCATTCATAAATTCCATTCTTCTAGTCTGCAAGCAATTTAATTACACTAAAGATTTTTGACAGGTTTGAATAGATCTTTGTTTTTTAGCTCTCAATTGTCAATTCATGTATTCCATAGAGAACAGGAGCCACTTTAGTTAAAGACCTTGTCAATGAGTCAATCAAAGGGTTAACCTTCCAGATGGGCCTTTTAAATGTTTCTGTCCTATAATATTTCTTCTCTTGCTCCCCACAGCTGAGGCATAAGCTCGGTGCTTTTCAAATTAAATTAGATTGTGAAAGCCAGGTGTCTTGGCAGTAAAATCATGTGCAACCCATTTTTATCCCATTAACATCGGTGTTCATCAAGGAATTGTGTTTTTCTTTCTGCGAACTCTAGGTAAACCGGTAATGATCATAACTGAGTACATGGAGAATGGCTCCTTGGATGCCTTCCTCAGGGTAGGTGATTTCTTCAAGAGCAAAGGAAATTTTATACTGGGAAACATTTTCTGGCAATTTTTTTTTTTTTTAAATACTGAAAATTCAGCAGTTTAAAAAAAAAATGTTTGTACTTCGGAAATCCTGTTTTCTGGTGTTGCTTCTGTGGAAAACCAGAATAAATATAAAGTGGGAGAATATAGTATGAATGTAATTTTTAAAATAGCAGCATGTTTAATGGGACCAGTTCTGATTTGCTCCATTTTTGAAAGCATCACAGTGCTTTAGACTTATTAAAACCAGATTCATTGCAAACTGGATACAGCATCACTGGAAGCTGTGACAGAATCTCTGGGGTTTTGCTGTACTGGTGAATTATAGACATTTGTCAGGAGAGTGAGGAAATAACATTGCATTTTATTGAGAGAAGATGGGAATCCAGAACTGCGCTCTTTGCTAGTTTCAGCAGTGGCAATAACATAGCTTTTAGCTTAATGCTCTGTGATTTTCTTCCTTTCCCCATATGCAGAAGAATGATGGCAGATTTACAGTCATCCAGTTGGTGGGGATGCTTCGTGGCATTGGCTCAGGCATGAAGTATCTCTCTGACATGAGCTACGTGCATCGGGATCTCGCTGCTCGCAACATACTGGTCAACAGCAACTTGGTCTGCAAAGTGTCTGATTTCGGCATGTCCCGAGTCCTGGAAGACGACCCTGAGGCAGCTTATACCACACGGGTAAGGAGGGAAAGAAAATGTCCCATGGACTTTTTTGCCTACATGTTGGGTTTTGTCTGACTGTGTGGGAGGTGACAGTGGCTTGTTTTAAAATAATCTCAGTCACAAGTGAAAACCTATATCACAGCTTAAAGGTAAACATTGGCCCAGACTGCATGACTGGTATAAAGTGATGCAGTGTTATTGCTACAGCAGTGGCCACATCAGTATTTCTTCTCTGAGGGTGTGCCCCATGTATTCCTCTGGTTCCTTCAGCATGGTAGAGCGCATGACAAGAGTCTGATGCTGGAAATCAGAGCCTGGACTTCTGTTCCTTCAGATATCTACAAATGTGCCTAATGGTTTCCAAATGGCTGGTCCTGCTGAGGTTCGATACAGCAAGTTGTAGACATGCTACCAAAAAAATCCTAAAAAAAAATTCCACTCTTGCCCATCACAAAGTCAGTTGTAAATTTGACCTAAATAGTTTGGACTGGGAATAGTATGAAGTCTGCATTCTCATTTTATCTATATTTCAGCATCCCACTGTTAACTAATTTTGCTAAAGCCATTTTAATATGCTGCCTGTGGAATAGGGCTAATGGAACTACTTCTGGCCACGAAACAACATCCCGATCATTACCAGTCTTTGTACCAATACCTCTGATATCGACACGCACACACACACACAAAAAAAAAAGTCAGAGTTTATAAGGTCTCCTTTTTTAATTGCTTATTTTCTTCATTTTTAAATATCTGCCATTCTCCATCTGTTCTCTCTAGTGCAGAGTTTGTTTGCAGCACTCAGATCTTGCTGTTTAATCCCAACACTCATCCTGTAATGGATTCACAGTTCATTACAGGAAAGGATAGACTCATGTAGTATTAAATGCTAGCCAGCCTTGGTATTTCTCACTCAATAAGGGTGGCAAGTGGAAGAAGCAGAAGCAGAGGCCTGAAAAGCTGTATTCAGGGAAATTAGAGTTTAGACAAGGACACAAGGGCAGGAGAGAAATGATTGAAAAGCCTCCCTTTCAGTTTAGCAAGTGGAAATATAGCACTATGTTTGCTCTCAAGAGTAAACTAAAGAGAATCAATGACATTTGCTTTACAGTCATCGTCTTCATTTGGTATCAGTAATGAAGGATCAGGAAAATTTGAATTAACTCCACTGTGCTCACGCAGCTAAATATAAAGAGCTTATTGACAATTTTTAGGACAACAACCACATATAAACAATCTCTATGCATCTGTGTCTAAAATGGGGAATAAAGCTTTTGTATAACCAGAGAGGATGCAGTAGAATGCAATTTTTAAAGCAGATTTTTATAAGAGAATGCTGTGTTCTACTCCTGCTAGTAGTATAACTCATTAAGGTGAGAGCATCCTATAGCCTCACAAGGCACATATTACTTACTACAACCTGCTTCACAAAGGGCCTGATGCAAAGGCCAAAGACGCCAGGAGAAGGACCCCTTTTGATATCCCTTGGCTTTGGAACAAATCCATATTAAACACTTGAGATATACACTAGAACAATATACCGTTAAGTATGAACATGCTGCACTCAGTTAGGGATAAAGACTATCTGGAAGATTGTTGGGGAAAAAAACTACCAAAACAAACTTAATCAAAAAAGCATAAAAGCAAATGAAAAAACCCGAAAACCTTTGTTCAGCTTAAGTCATTCCCCAGATGGAACTGCAGGAAACCAAAAGCTCAATTAAAAACACCTTGCCTATTAGCATAAACAAAAGGAGAAATCTCTGGCCTGGGATCACTCAGCTAAGGCAAAATCAGATAAACAGGATGGAGTGAGTTCTTTTTTAAACAGTGCAGAACCTCAGTGGTCCATATCAGATGCCCAAGTGTTCTTATTTGTTTAAAAAGAAGTATTGTAAGAAGAGGCAGCTCTCTCCAACAGGTATCAAAAGCAGCTTTGTACCATGGTCTGGTGTTGAACTCCTCCCCCAGGGTCTGGGAGAACCCAGAGGCTTGTTTGCCCTCTCATGTCTCTGGTAGGAGTTGGGATATTGCCCGTGGGAAACACCACCATATTCATAAATCTTTCCAGTTTATCCTCTCTTTATTTTACCTTTTTGAAAAGCAAAACGTTTATAATCCCATTTTTTGAAACAGGCCAAACAGGTCAGACAGGCAAGCAAGGAAATAGTAATTAACAGCATGTACTTATTTGTTTTGTCAACTAAATCTCTAATATATACTTTGTAAAACCCCTGGCTTGTTCTCAGGCTTCAGCATAGCCCTAAGCAGAGATCTCTTGGAGGGCTGATAAAAATACATTTAACAATTTACTGGTTCACCTCCTTGTGACTAAAGAAAACAGATGGGCAGCATTGCCTCCTGGTTGGATCTGACAGTTTTATGGCAAGCGAGAGAGAATGTGGATGCCTTTTTAAGAAGGATTCTGGAGTTGTATACAAAAAAACATTTTGTATTTTTAATGTGTAGAACAGTGTCAGCCATGCACATTACTGGGTCAGTGACTCACTGGCCTGTGGTTTCTTTTATCTGTGACAGGGTGGCAAGATCCCCATCAGGTGGACTGCACCAGAGGCAATTGCCTACCGTAAGTTCACATCAGCCAGTGATGTGTGGAGCTATGGCATCGTCATGTGGGAAGTGATGTCCTACGGAGAAAGACCTTACTGGGATATGTCCAATCAAGATGTGAGTCTCCTTCTGAGCTTCATTTTCTCTCCCTTTCCCCCCACCACACTTTTATTTTAGATGTCTGCTGATGTGTTTCTGTGTCAATTGCAATATATAAGATGTTTATTCCAGGTTTTTTAAAAGGATATCATGGGTGATAGACTTCTGTTTTTTCAGGGAACTTCTCTGGAACTGAAATTCTTTGAATACTTTGAGCCTGGCCTCTGGTCAGGGAATAGGGGATTTTCAAATTAGGGTCTGTAATGTGTGCAGGAGTTTTATTTGTTTTGGTTTTTTAATTAAAAAAAATACAAGCAATTAATTTAAGAAAGAAAAATGGTGGAAAGGGAAACTAATATATTTAATCTGTCAGATCGTAATACTGTCAGGAGAGGGAAGATTTGAATGTTCATATTAAATCTTGAGTTTACTGAATGTCTTAAAGAGAAAACATTTGATTTTAATTGGGCTTCCTATTGCTAGTTAATTCTTGAAGCTCTGCTGTGCTTGTAACTCTTTCAGGTGATTTTATTTCTTGTAGGATATCTAAATCAACACGTACCAAATCCAATTCTGATTATCAGTCAGAGCATCCTTGTGACAATGGCATAGCTGCCCCCCGAGGACATTAAAAAGCAGCTTTTGTAAATGACCATTCTTAAATTATGCATGTCCTGTTTAACTGTACCATCTGGACTACTTCAATGTGTTCCAAGAGGGAACATGCACAATGTCTACTGTTCCAGAAGAGTATTTAATAATAATGCTAATAAGAGCTTTCGCTAATAGAATTTTTATTAAATGGGAAAAAAAAATCCCAGTGAAAATGAAGCCTAGATTATCCATAATTCTTTTCCCAGGGGATTTACAAGTGTATAAAGGAAGAAGAAAATGTTAATCTGAATATATGGTCATGGGAGTGGTTAAGTCATTTTACAAGTCATCTGCTTTCTTATGTAGAGCTGAACATTTTCAAAGAGCGTCTAGATGTGGATGGCATTTAATCTAAACAGGGGATATAATTTTAATTTCCTTCTGATGTGAAATGTCTCTTCTGGCACCCAATCTTGCCTTCCTTTGCTAACAGGAAGTCATCAAGACTTAGCAAGAAAATAAAACACCAGATGTGTCTCTGTTATATCAGGCATGTCTGCACAGCACAGTGGAGCTCACTGCAACAAACACAGAGCTGTTTTTATTAGAGCTGTTTATGTTAGTCTGGTGTACACTGCTAATGTGTGCTGCTAGACCAGGTTGAAAAGCTGGCTTGAACAGGACAGGGAAAGCCAATATTACTGTCTTTGCACACTTGTTACAGTACATGGCATACACGTCTTTTTTTTTTTTTTTTTCTCTCCTTAATGATTGCAAGAGCAGTGCTTTTCACAACAAAGCAGAAATAGATTTCACATTATACTCAGTGTCTGTTGAATCAAGAGAAATCAAAAAGGTCTTCAGATTTTCTGGAGTAGTGAGAACCACTTTGTTTGTGGTCACTGAATAGCTGCTAATAATGCAAGCATATCCCTCACACTGTCCTCCCAGTGGAGTTTAGCCACTAATTGGACAAGTACAGAACGAGGGAATTTAGTGCAACTCAGTTTCTATGCACTCCTGATCTCTAGTCTTATGGTGAGTCCTGCCAGCAGTATCATATTGATTAATTGAGATCTGAAGGCTCTTAGGTCATGTCCCTGTCATGTCAGAATTGAGTCCTGGTTGTGTCCCGTTCTCCTGAGAGAGCTAAGAAGACATCAGAGTACTGAGCTCTGGAGCCCCTTTCGGAGGGTTTGCAGTGATTTCAGTTTGTCAGTTTCTCTGGATGCTGTTAAATATGAAATACATACTTAGGGTATGTTGGACTTGTGTAAAGCTGCACAGAAGGGTTCCCACCTCTGCATTTCTTGGCTCAAAACATACAGAGGTGAGAGAACAGGTTCTCTGCAAGCCTATATTACTGACAGAGATGAGCTTTCCCATGGTGCAGGGGTGATCTGCTGAACCTTAAAAATGATAGGGAAAGTACAGTCTTCAATGTATTGCACCCAAAACTGACAGATAGTTAGGATTTGCTGTAGAGCTGTTGCTTCTCCAACCCTCTGTCCAACTATAATTGCTTAATTCTATCCAGGGATATTCTGTCATCCCTGTATCCCGTGTGCTCCTTTGTGACACATTGCCCTGCTGTATCTCATGTCTGCTTTGGATTCTGTACCCGTTTCATTTTGAATTGCTTAGGAGAAATGACAGTTCTGAGACCACCAACTGCCTGAGTCTGAGTGCAATTTTCCATGTTGTTTCACTTAATTGTGGATTTGTTACCATAGTTTGGGTTGCCCTAGGATAAATGATACTCAGCTGGTAGATGTGAGCAATGTCTGATGTTCTCTAATGTCTCCCTAATTGTGCCATTTATAGGTTATTAAAGCCATTGAAGAAGGGTACCGGCTGCCACCCCCGATGGACTGCCCCATTGCTCTCCATCAGCTGATGCTGGACTGCTGGCAGAAGGAGCGCAGTGACAGGCCTAAATTTGGACAGATCGTCAACATGCTGGACAAACTCATCCGCAACCCCAACAGCCTGAAGAGGACAGGCAGCGAGAGCTCCAGGTCAGCTGTGCCTTAGTAATGGTGATGTACGAGGGAGCACAGAGGCGGTGACAGACAGAGCTGCGAGTCCTGGTGTAAGGTGTGCACTGTGGCTCTGCAGGGCCAGACTGCACAGCAGCCAGTGCACAGTGCAAGTGAGCACAGGGCTCGTGCTGGCACATTGCTGGACTCCCGGGGCACCCCAGGCTCGCCCAGCCCTGCGAGAAGGAAAATGGACTGAGCAGAGCTGTTGCTGTATCACACCAATGCTGAGCAAGTTTATAGCACAGTCTTAAGCACATCCTGGAAAGGCTCTGACATATTCAAGTTCTGTTGGAAGGCAAAGTTTGCTGTGTCTTTTCCCTCTCTCCCCCTAGTGAAAAGGGCTTGAATGGGTAGGGTCATCTCAATACAGTATAGGTAACAGGAGTGATGTGGTTTTCTGCAGGAAAAGCACATCATCAAGTTTTATAAACCCTAGATTTGTGTAGGATTTGCAAATGAGCATTATGGCATTACAGCCAACGCCTTGTGGGCATTGGGAAGGTGTGGATTAATTTTTATGTGAATTTGAATTTAATTTTGTGGAAAGCCAGTTTCATGTCTTCACCAATCCCGCATTACATTTGTTTTGTTTGCTAAGCATGTATACCTGGTACATGCAAAAGAAGCACAGCAGGAAGGAAACTCCCAGAGCAGTAGGGTAAAACCAAAATATCTTTGTTGGGACACATCAGCAGTTTGTTTAAGCTGATGAAACACTGCTGAAGTAATAGGAGCTTTACTAATCAACACCAGGTTTGGTCTGTTTTTTCAAATGTGTTAGGTAAATTTGTGTACAGCAAATATGGAAAAAAAACCAGAAAAGAAATAAGACAAGGATACTGGGCATATATTTTTCAGAAGGGAAGGCAGAAAACTATGCATTGAGCAATACAAAATTAAGTTTCTTGAATCAGCACAGGAGTAACAGTGGTTCTGCCTCAGCCTCCAACAGAACAGCATCATAGAAAAAGCTGTTTCTTTTTTTAAACTGATAAGTCCCTTTGTGAGTCTTGCTTAAAATGTATGTTATCAGAAGGAGGATTATTAACCCTATGAGGCCACTATCACCACATGTCTTGCAAATTGCCCTAATTGTGTTGGTAGCCTGGCAAAAATGTATCCTCCCTTGGAGACTTAAATAATTTACATGGTGAGAATCACAATATGATCTGCTGTGATAATTTGATTTGAGAACCACAGTATGAACTCCTCCATTTTGCTTTCTTTCCAATTTGCAGGTGCTCTTTGAAAATACATAGATTTTTCAATAGTTAATAGTCAGTTCAAGGTCATTCTGTATGTGTGCCTGTAAGTTAATAGCTTGTTCAAGGTCACTTCATGTTCATGGCTGCGTATAAGCATTTTTCTTCTCTTTGGAATATGAACTTTAAATACATATATAGCATTAGTAATGTATTACTTTATACATGCAGCATAATTATATATAAATAGGTTGCCATGATTGGTCTTGGGTTACATAGTGGAGTAAAGGAGTCGTACCAAGTATTACCAGCATGTACTCGGTGCCTCAGGCAAGATGTAACTATGCTATTGCACACCTAATCTTTGATGATGTGCATTTTCAGATAAACTGCTAAATGATAATTGTTTTGATTAGATAGATAGTAGCAATTTACAATGGTTAAATGAAACTGTGGCTTATGATATACATGAAATAATAAATGAAATATTAATAAGAGAAGCAGATTTTGCAGAAATAATTTTTGGCAAATCTGTGCAAGGGAAAATGAGAAGCACATTCCACAGTGCAAAGAAAGATCAAAGCTTGCGTGATTCCCGCCACTGCTGGCACACACTCCAGTCAGGAATGGATTGATTAAAGAGGGGATTAACTCCCTGCTGTCCTGAGTTTGATTGAGCGCACTGAGCAGACCTGGCTAGAAACACAATTTATCTGAGCCGCCCTGAGTTTTACCCTCCAAACCAGTCTGGCAGGGTGTGAGCTCCCAGTTTCTTTGCACATACTTCAGTGGTGTTTCTATAGCTGCTGAGCTGAGGTATGACACATGCAGGATTGGCAAGGTCTGGCATTGCTGCCCGTGAGATACAGACCCAGCAGACTGAACGCCTTCCAGCACTCATACCTTCTTTGTTTTTGGAAGTAAAAGCATTTTCTGTGAGCTTGGTTGCGTCTGAGGTAGAGGTTGTAAGTGGCATTGTGGTTCAAATTAGGTCTCAAACCAAAAATAGAAACCTAAGGTCAGATTCATTCTTAGCAAAAATTGGCCTATTCCTTCAGCTTCTTGCTTTGATACGCATTGATGTGCAGAGCCACCAGTTTCGTTGGGCACAGTGCCTCACCCTTGTTTTCCCTTGTCATTGAGGATAATTGTTGCAGAGACCAGACTTTGGTTTGTGGTTCATAATCCAGCTGACACCATTTCTCTGTCCCTTCACTGTTTGGCATCCAGACCTAGCACAGCCCTGCTGGATCCCAGTTCCCCTGAGTTCTCGGCGGTTGTTTCTGTCGGTGACTGGCTCCAAGCCATGAAAATGGAGCGATACAAGGATAACTTCACAGCTGCTGGCTATACCACCCTAGAGGCTGTGGTGCATATGAACCAGGAGTAAGTACTCAGCGATATAACAAAAAACTGGTAAATCTGGATTTAATCAGCCTCTTTTGCTTTCTGCTGCATATCATTACACTCATTAAAGGAATGGAATGCCTTTCATTTGGATGGAGGATAACTTTAAAATGCCTCCACAATGCCTCCACTTATTTAATTAAACATTTCTGTACATCTGCCTTGCTTTTGCTAATGTTGCTTGTGGTTGACTTATAATATTTTTCTCTGCACCAGCATCTGATCCACGGTTCTCAGCCCCTCCCTTCTTCTCTTGCTTTCCACAGTGACCTGGCGAGGATCGGGATCACCGCCATCGCTCACCAGAACAAGATCTTGAGCAGCGTCCAAGCAATGCGCACCCAAATGCAACAGATGCACGGCAGGATGGTCCCCGTCTGAGCCAGTACTGAATAAACTCAAAACTCTTGAAATTAGTTTACCTCATCCATGCACTTTAATTGAAGAACTGCACTTTTTTTACTTCGTCTCCTCGCCCGTCGAAATAAAGATCTGCAGCATTGCTTGATGTACAGATTGTGGAAGCTGAGCGTGTGTGTTGGGAGGGGGGGCCTCCAGAAATGACGAGCCGTCATTTTAAACCAGACCTGGAACAAATTGTTTCTTGGAACATACTTCTCTGTTGATCAATGATATGTAAAATACATGTATCTATATAAATATAAAGTCACATTCAAGTTTTGATGCTATGTTTGCTGCCAGATACTGTGCTTGAAAAAACAACAGCATTACTTTCCTTCTCCCTGTGACCTGTAGGATTACAACCATAGTGTTTTATTCGTGGGTGAAACCACCATTGTGCGTCTTTCACTGGAATGAAGAATCTGCCCTAGGATATATTTTGCAGACTTGATGCATCACTAATACCTTGCAGAAACCTCAGTGAGAATATCGTTTGGCTCATCAGTGCCTGCCAATTAGTGATTACCCATTTATGGGCTTGAGACATGAAGTGACCCACCTTGTGGATTACTGGGCAAAACTGGACTTCTGGGGAGATTGTTGGCTGTTGTTGTGCCGTTCCAACGCCTACCATGGAAAGACATTTTGTGAACATCTTGCCAGTAGTCAGCTGTGACAATCGTGGCTGTGGAGCTTTCAGACTTCTTTTCTCTTTCAAGAAGCAATTCCCTTTGCCTCACGGAAGGTACAGTGTCCAACATGTTTGTGGTGCTTTATTTCTTAAAACTGTGCTAGGATTTCATCACTATTGGGGGAAAGTAAAAAATGCTGTGGTATGTATTATTTGGGGTTCCCAGCTTGTTTGTAAGAATCTGTGCTGGTTTCCCAGGCTAATTGCTCAGTGTTTCCTATTGTTTGCTCTATTTGATGACAGTGAAAATTGCACTCTTTCAAAATCTGGTCTTGCTCTCAAGCTGTTGCGTGTTAGGATGTGCAGACAAGGTGTAGGAGTGTGTCTTGGGGCTCAGCTCAGTGCTGAGGCTTGACCCCACTTCGCACTGAGAGCAGTAAAGATGCCCTTATGTTTTGGGTGGAAACACTCACACATATGGATCCCATGGAAAGTAACAATAACCTTGTAAATTGCAGATACTCATAAATGCACCAAGGAGAACCAAGGACTTTCCGCAGCCTTCATGAACAGCAGTAGAACTGATACTTGTGTTTTAGAAAGATCAGTTTCAGCTGCAGTGTCAGTGGTTTTAAGGGAGGGGGAACAAAAGGAAATGGGATTGTCCTTGCGGCCTTCCTGGTTTCATGGTTTGGGTGTCAGGCATGGTGACAGCTCTGTGCTATGCAGTAATGTACAGTTCAGGCACAGTGATCCAGTTTGATCAGTTGTGGGAACCACATTCACTTCTGAAACCAGCTCTGTGGGCTGGATTATCGAGGCAGCTGTGAGAGTGAGTTCCAGCTGCAGGCTGCACAGCTAAGGCCAAACACCTCTCTGCAGGTATGGCCAAAAAGATGGAGCATGACGTCTGGAAAAGCTGCCTTCCACCTCCTCTAAGGAATAGATGGGAAGTTGAGTGAATGAAAGCATCCCCTGGGTTGCTAGGTGAAGGAGCCTGCTGTAGGAATGTGGTTGTCCTCAGTAAGTCACACAGAATGAAGCTTTATCCAGGAAAGCTCTGAACACATTTAGGCTTGAATTTTATTTATATTAAGTGTTTTATTACTCCTTTTGAACAGACTGTATAAGTAAGATGCATTTTAAAGTCCTTTTGAGGACCAAAGTGATGAGATGACCTTAGAAAAGAAGCACGACAGGCCTACTTATACTGTGCTGTGTAGGAGAAGGATTTTTGTGACATGTCCTTTAGAACAGACATTGCATTTCATCTGTGCGAGGCATGGTGTCAGGAAGGTGAGATTTACAGTTTGATGGCACTAAAACTGTAAACTGGTTCTTTAGTCTATAATATTTTGATCCCAGTCCACACCGGGCAGCAAGTTCAGAAATGATTTAGTGACTTTAATAATTGAGTTTATTCTAAATACAAAACAATTCACTCAGTCAGACAAGTCA
Source organism: Scytalopus superciliaris (assembly GCA_013400415.1). Taxonomy (NCBI): domain Eukaryota; kingdom Metazoa; phylum Chordata; class Aves; order Passeriformes; family Rhinocryptidae; genus Scytalopus; species Scytalopus superciliaris. The sequence goes on along the minus strand of VXBX01005247.1, from coordinate 657,204 downwards.
CACTTACTGTATTGTCACTCACATCACTTTTTGTCACTTTTAACAATAACTTGCTGATTTTAACCACTAACTCTCCCTCACTCCCAACTTTCTCAGAGAACAAGTTGTTCAGAATATGGGATGCTAAATTTGGATCCTGTCAAGTCACGACAGCTCAGTATAAACTGTTCTGCAGTATTACTTATAAAAGCTTTTCCATTTCAAGAAATTTAAAATTTCTTTTAAAAACACTATTTAAACCAGCATGTTTTAATGTCATTTTGCCAGGCAACATAAGAAGTAGTTACTCATTTTAAAGATCTGACATTTGTACTTTCAGCAAGAAAAATCCTTTTGCATCCTAAGTGCAGAGATACTTCAAATTTCCTTACTGTAAATCTGTTGCATTCTGTTGAGATCATCTTTTTATCTAAAAACAAAATACACCCAATTTTCTGGCCAGTTTGTAAAATTGCTTTCTTGGAGTCTAGTAGTGGTAATTCAAAACAGTGCAATATTTTCCACACAAAATGGAAAACTGTGTCCCTATAGAATGAAAACTGTGAAGGCAGCTCAGATGCTGGGTTTTCAGCACTGCGACTGATGGTGGTGTTCCCCGCGATAAAATATGGCCAATGAGAAGAATCCACTGGAATGTGATTTTAGCTGGAAGAGAGCAGATGAAAAAAAAGAGGTGGAACATATAAATATAGATAAAGAGATTACATACCTGTATGTAAGATATGCCTAGGAAGCAAGACTTTGAAATAGTGTGACGGAAGCCAAGTGGAGGGCTGGCTACAAATGCAGGGCTTCTCCTGGGAGATCCAGGAGGAGGGATTCAGGCAGGTCTGCATGTCTGTCTTGGCACACGTGGTTTAATACATTTATGTTCTCTTTTTGTGCAGGTAAATGGATTTTGCTTTCACGGCCCCATAGCCCGTCCTTTTGATCATATTGACCATGGAGGAACATAGACTAGACATGAAGCCTTCTGAATCCACAGTTGCGTCTTCCATAGCACTGATTCTGGAAAACACATGCTGAGCAGTCATCGGTCCCTGGAGATAGTGTGACTTTTACTTTCTCTTTTTTTTTTTTCTGGGCCACCCACTCTGTTGTTTTTCTCTACTGAGCGATAACTAACTCGTTAAGACTCAGCACCCAGTTGTCACTTGAGGAATGTACTGTGTCAAAGCCCCGCAGACTTCTGGATTTTCTTTTTTTTTTCCCTCCCCTTCTGCCTTCTCTTCCTGTCTTCGGTTTTATTTATATATTTTGTTATTTCCTACCTTCATCCCCCTGGCTGTTACGGCTCCATCTTGGACAAATGCAGGTGATGGGGTACTACACATCTTACCATGGACACCAGGCCAGGTGCTGCAGCAAAGAACCCAGTTCCTGTGAGCTGCCTATGTACATTGCTGAAGTGACATTTTACACTGAAGGTGCCATTGCAGTGATATAAATATATTTTTTTTTCCCTTGAACGAATAATGGATTATTATCTCCTCTGAAAGGTGCGTACGTGTGCTTGTGTGCGTGTGTTTGCGTGCGAGTCACTTCGTGTGTAGAACTGCCTGTGAATGTGCCGAGAACATCTCTGGAAGCGCAGGAGTCCCCTGTCGTATGAGAGCAGGGCAATAGCTCGTGTCTGAAATGGTAGCAAGAACACACACATGGTAAAGTGTTTGAATTTCTGTATCTGTAAGTGTATTTTTTAGCTGCCACACTAACTTTATGAGTAGTTCTACAGCCTGAAACAGGGGCAATTTCAAATTAGTTTTGGACTTCTGGATTGTGGGATCTAAAGGGTGCTAAAGGTTTTTGTTAAGTGTTGTTTATTCATCCTAGTGCCCTGTTCATAACCAAGACTGACCAGTTTCTCAGTAGCAAGGTAATGGAGGCAACACCTGCATTTCCATCCACTGGTAACCCTGAAGTGAATTCTTAAGTAGCCTTTTTTTATCTGCAAAAATAGGATTTTAAAGACTTGTTGAATGCGAACAAATATATGCAATTCTTCCATTCACAGAAGCACCTTGCTCTGTGTGCAAGCTGTGAAATCTTGTAACGTGATAATCAGAACACTTCCCTGGTTCCCAGCACAGATAAGGAACAATAATGCAACAAGACCTATAAAGTTATGGTAGTTAGCAAGGGAGTTGTGAAATGTGTCCTGATCCTTGTGCAGCTGATGAAGAGCAGGTGAAATGCAAGTAGAAGATACTCTTTCTTCCATGGCCCAAGGAACAGTGCTGCAACTTACTGGTACTGCCTAGGAAAGCCTTCTGTGTTTGGAGAGTCCACCTTAGTGTGTAGCGTGAGGTATTTGGAGTGGAGCTGAGTAGAAGCACCCAGGAAATGTGGGGCCACCGAGTACTTGGAGCGGGGCAAGTGATGCTCCCCACTTGGTCTGTGGCTCCTGGAGGCCACCAGGGCAGCCCAGCAGCGTGCCATGGGACAGGGGCTGGCATCAACAGACATGGGGCAGTCTGGATGTGCAGTCTTGACCAGAGGTGCAGTGTCCTGAAGTTGCTCCTGCTTCCTCCTCTCTTCTGTCCTTGCTGACCCTTTGAGCCTATGGAGTGGTAGTTTTGCCTCTGGCCGAGGAGGAGCAGCAGGGCTGTGGGAGGGAAACGAGGGCAGCTGTGCTGTTGGCTGAGGCTGGGCACGGGCAGGGCACTGGGAGGTGCCAGCTGTGCCAGGATGGGCCACCAGGGCTGCTCCAGATGGAGCCGGAGCGAGGGGAAGGCGAATGCCACAGCACTGCTGCCCCTCGGGAGAGGAGAGGTCACCACCCACCCGCCTCGCACGAGAAGCCTCTGTGTGTTAAGAAATTGTCCTGCTCACACACCACTGGTTGATGTTTGTCCGGGTTTCTTGCTGTGCTAATTTTGTGATGGATCGTATGTATTAAAAATATATATGTATAAAATACAAAAAGCTGGTAAGTAACCAGTAAACAGGACTTAAAAAGCAGTATTTTTCTTTTATGTGACATTTTCATAACCAGAAAAAAAAAGAATCTGAAATACTAATCAGACAAATAAAAAGAGAGTGCATTTATTTTTTTGTATCACTGCAAGTATGTTGGAATATGCAAGGACTGTGGTTAAAATTAGAATGTATGAGGCTTATTATAATTTAGTTCATACTGAAAAAATCTAACAGCATTTCTTGGTTCGTGCATTTGAATGATCTCTGGGTTAGATATATAGATTTTTCTATTTTGTTTTAATTTGTAATTTTTTTCCCCCCTCCATGAATTTTAGGTACACATAACTTATGTCATTTATTTATGGTCTTTTATACCTAGTTTGTAAAATTGTAAAATAGCAAACAATGCAAACATTTGCATTTGAAAATAATAAAGTAGTTGCTGTACAAACCCAAAATGGACTATTTCTAATTATTGTATGTTTGTTTAATTTAATGTTTATTCACGAAAGATATGAATATAGAATTCAGAGTAATAATCCTCCAAATCAAAAATCCTTGGTGTGTGCCCCAAAGGGATTAATTCTCTTCAGCAGATTTCACAGGAATGCACTCCCAAGTTCATTTGAGCTGCATAACTCCCACAAGTACCTTAAAGCATGTTACTGTTCTTTGTTCATGTCCTGGACTGTGTGTTGTGCTGAAAGAGTTAGAGGTGTGGGAAGGATGCTGCAGTCAGGCTGCCCTTGTTAACAATATCAGTGATTTCTCATTGGAGACCAGGTAGTATCCATGGGCACTATACCAGAGAAAAACCTACAGGGTCATAATGTTGTTTCATTTGCACAACTGGGATTGGGTAGGAATAGTGTCCCTGCCCTGCTCCCCTGTCCAGATCTTGTCTGGGACCTGGCATCACCTTGGCAGGAATCCTACAATTCTCACAGCATCCTTCGGGCCACCTCTCGTTTGGGAACTGTGACCTTGCTGCTGAGTTACTGCCCTCGCTGCTGTCCTCTTTTTGCATTGGGAGAGATTCCAGTGATGCCCACAGAATGGTATTATATAGTGCTGGTCCCCAAAAGCCCTGATGATAGCACATTTTTGTATTGCTGTATTTGAAAAGCAAGTTCACTGGGTCTTTTGTACCTGGGGGAGGAAGGCAACCAACTGGGTGTTTCTCTGGTGCCTGGATTCAGCCAATTGGGTATTAAGAGAGAATGTGTCGTGAGTGAAAAAACAGATTCCCTTTCACATGCACAAAGGCGTTTTACAAATTATTTTGTTTTATTGTGGAATCAATAGATAACTTTTACATCTTTTATTTTAAAAAACAACTGTTTCAAAATGTCCAGTGAGGATTGAACACTTGGATCCTCTCCCTTCTTTTGCTGTTTCTCTGCTCTTTTTCCTTTTTAGCTCCGAAATCTAAGAAATCATCATATCTAAACTTTTTACTCCAATGGTTCCATTTTCTTCGAAGTACTTGGATTTTACTGAAAGATTTCCCTACCAAAAAGACATTTTTTTCTCTTCCTACCCCTCACTCTTTCCACATGTTTGTGCAGTAGCATGAGGCATGTAAAGCCTATATATTTGCATTTCAGTGATGGTGTACATCCCTGTCCATGAGCTCAGCATGGAGTAGTGCAAAAAATAGATATGGGGGCCACTGCAGACATGTCAAGAAAAACAAATTTTTTTTTGACAATTGCAGAGGAAAAAAAAAAAAGGTATGTTATGCTCTAAATCAACAACATGATTAAAACTAAAGCTGTGTTTGAGGCCTTGACCTCAGTTATTTTACCCTTTCCCTTGCAAGGAAGTACCCTTGGGCCATCGACTGATCCTCTATTGAATGGGTTACAGACCTCTGACATATCTTATTTCTGGCAGTGGCCCTGAACATAATTCTTTGTTTACAGGAGTCTCTCAGAAAGTTACATGAATATGTAGACTTTTTATTCTAAAAAGTAAAATTAAAACCTAAAGCAGTCCATTCCAATCAGCTTAGTAAAATGTATTCTCCATGGGTGTATGAAGAGAGTAGGCACAAGAATATGCTACAGTAACTTACTTTCATACATATACATACATATATATATATGGGGCAATTTTGTCCCAGTAATCTGCTATAGATTACCAGGCCGTAACCATACCAAAAAAAGATAATGAAATCCTTGTTTTTATAGTGCTCTTGAACTTACTCATGATTCTCTTCTATAAAATCTTGTAATTAATTAAATGGACTGAGGCATTTTGGCATGCATTTTTGAAGGCTGTTTTTA
>VXBX01005247.1:592287-651944 GCA_013400415.1 Scytalopus superciliaris | reverse complement strand
GAAGCACTGGTCAGCAAAACAAAACCACCATCAGGAGCCCAGCTCTCCTCCCATTTCTGCTGAGGAAACCTGCCTCCCCCAGGGTCAGTAACTAAACTCTCAGGGCTGGGCAGTCGAGGGCTGGCAGGCAATTACAGGTGCAGGTAAGTGCCTACTGCCAAGTTTTTAATGATGCTGTGGAGCTGCTTAGCTGAGGGGTGCAGCAGCTCACATAATGAGCTCACACTTCCCACTTGGATTTTCAGCCTTGCATTAAGCGTCCTGCTGATGAAATCCCAAAAGTCCATCCTAATCACCTGGGGGAGGTATTTTTCAGAAGCCAGCCTTCACAGCAGGAATCCACGTAAGCTCAGAGAGGCTGGAGAGCTGTGGAGGGACCTGCTGTGCTGCTCCAGTGCCTCTCATGCCTCAGAGCTTGCTGAAAGCCCAGCCCTGAGCCAGTCTCTGTGAGAAGTGCCCAAGGCAGGTCCTGCTTTTGCAGGCCCTTCTTCCTTTCTGCCTCCCTCCCATGGCCTGCATAGTCAGCCCTTCCTCACAGTAACAACACCACTGGGATGGTGGCTTTCACGGGAAGTGATGTCCTGCCTCCTCCTCACCAGCAGCCAAGGTCTGAGCAGGGCCTGCCATGTGACCTGAACAGGGTCCAAGGTGTTGTGGGGGTCCTTTGGTGAGTGAGGTGGGAGGTAGGTGTTCCCTGCAGGATGGTCTCTGAGCTCCCTCTCATTTCAAGTCCAGGACAAGGAGGACCCTGGCTCTGGAACAGCATCAGCATTTTGGCTGTTCAGCAGCTGAAGCTGGACAAGTCACACATGCTCTGAAAACCCAAAGAGCTGGAAGGTGAGTGGGCATCAGACATGCTGGCTTTCCATAGGTTTAAATCCTAAAGTCCTTCAAAGATTCTGGCCTCAAATTTTCAGAAGTGCTGGTTAGGTATGCGCCATCTCATTGCCATGTGCCAGTGGGGTCACCTGCAAACTCAACACTTAGAGATTCAGTACAAGAATCCCCAGGGAAGTAATCCCCAGTTCATCTGCATTAACACGTGTCTCACACCTTACCTGGGACTTCCCAGCCAGCAGATTTACAATGTGTGACAAGTATGAAAGAGCATTCACTTTCACCTTTTGGAAAAATTGTTAAAATTCCCTTGGAAAAAACTGCTTCTGAAAGGGGGAAAAAAAAAAAAAAAAAAGTTAAAATTGAATGTTGATGTCCACCTACAATTAAAGAGGCTGCTGAGTTGGTTGAAGCAGCATAAATGAGTGGCCTAGGAAAGGTGACACTGACGATAATATGGACAAATGAGCTAATCTGGTCCTGCAGGTGGTATGAACTGATTTCACTGGGAGTGCCCTGACTTGCATCAGCTTAAGGATCTAGTCCTTAGCTATGTGCCACATGAAACTTTAGGTAATTTTGTTTGTATATTTCACCAGAAAATATATTTTAATGTGTGGTTTGGCAGTGACTCAAGTAGTGATAGCACAGTCAGGTGGGTCTTTTTGTCTGTTGATTTTTTTATGTGGCCATTACTCATACAAATATTTGAAGTATGTGTTGAACAATACAAAATAATCGTATCCAACAACAGACAGGAGGGTTTCTGTGGAGTCCTGAAACTCCTGGCTTTGTCAGCTTTGTTTTTAGGTTCATGTTATGATGGCAGATGGGTTTTGTTTGGCCAAATGGCTGAGGTTGCAACATGACATCCTTAGAGACCTTTTCTGTTGTTTTTGGAGACTCTCTCTGAGTGCTCCACTATGGTTGCTGAAGAGGCAGGACATCTATGTGTCATTCCCCCACTTTTGATCTCTAGCATACACAGATGGAAGAAAGAAATGGAGAACTCAACAGCCCACTCATGCCAATAAAGGAGTTTGAGATCGGGCAGGCACACACAGACACGACCTGCTCCCCTCATCCAACAACCCAAAGGAGCAGTGGTGGCTCAGCTCTGCCTGCAGGATCCAGGGGAATGGCAGAGTCTGGGTCTTTGCTGGCTTTGCTGACCCCTCACAGAGGGGAAGCAGCCTAATAAGCCAGCTGTTGTGTTTTCAGAAGTACCAGCAGGGAAGTGTTGTTCCAGGTTTGAAGATTCACTCAGGATGATGCTGTTCTGCACAGTGTGCACTGGTGTGGTGGTTCCTGCTGCACTGGGCAGGCAGGGAAGGGAGCCCAAGCAGTGGCAGTAACTGAGTATTTGCAGGCAGCAAAGCATTTCCACTTTTCCTGTGCCCAGGGACACTGCTTTCCTAAGTGTTACTAAGATTCAAAAACTGATGTCTATAAACTTTTCTCCCACTTTTGCTTCACTTTTCACCTGCTTTTGTCCTGCAGAGTGCAGCCTGCTAGGAGCCACTTTTGACTTACCCAGGCTTTTGGGAGGTGGTTAGTTTTGGAGTCAGTTTATCATCCTGAACAGGTGGAAGAGATCATCAACAATTTTTAATCAGCTTTGAAAGTGGGTGTAGTTGATCCAAGAACAAAAAAGCATTCACCAACTGCTAAATCCAATCAACCGTGGGTGACTGATTGCTTTTAGCTTTCTTAATTGATTGACTGTGGCATTTCTATGAAGGAGCTATTCTGAAACCCAAGAAAGTCCATAGAACTGTTTCAGTTCTGGGAATAACTTGTAAGTGATGTGTTAAACCTGTGTTTGACTTCAACAGTACTAAGTATTATAAGTAAAATACACATATGGGTGTGCAAGAGCTCTGCTGGATTAGTGGGTGTTGGGTTTTTTTTTTTCTCCTCTTGCTTAGTAACAAGTTAAATGGTGGGAGGAGTAGGTTTATGGATCCTTTGAAAAAGGTTTGAAGAGTTTTTCCGTGTTAAAAGTTCCTGAAATATTGCCTAGTAGCATCTAGCAATGGAGCTTTCCAAAAGAGGCTCCTTTCACCTGAACAACATAGCACAAAATCTACCTGTATCTGGCTATATGTATATGAAATTGCCTTGTATACACACATGTGCATGAAAAGAGCTGTGCTCTGGCTGCCTGTCATGGTGCAGGGATAGCACCTGATCTCAGCTCTCCCCCTCTCCCTGCCCATGCCTCTGTGGCAGAACCCCCCTGCTGAGGTTACGTTTGACATTGCACTGGCACGCTGACTCTGCTCCGGAGGATGTGGCCATGAGCTCACTGTGTGCATGGGCTTACCTGTCCCAGGACTGCCCTTAGGAGAGAATTCAGATAGGCTTTGTAATACCAGTGTTAGATTTTTACTGGTATTTTTATCCTTGCTGGCAACTATTTTTACTTGCACAACTGAAAATGAACCTGTCAAGTGCTGAAGTAGACTTCCACAGCAATGCTGCTGCCAGCATGTGTTCTGGGGCAAATCATTAGTGTCATTATTCTTTTATTTTCAACACAATAAGACAACTCCAGCTGGCAACGAATGTACATAAATACAGGGATGCCTTTGGTATGATACAGAGCAACCTGTCAGGAGGTGACTCAGATCCAAACAAAGGTATGAGCAGGACTCACTCATCACCCTCCGTTCTCAGATGAGTCTGGTAATGGGCTGGGACCAGGGCTCTTGTGGGACTCATGGATAACTTTTTAAAAAATACTTCTGAACCTGTAGGAGTCTTTACCGCAAGTGACCAGAGTCCCTGGGTGCAATTGCCTTCCCCATGAAGTGCAGGCTTCTTCCTGGGTCAACTTGTTTTCTCTAAATAATTGCAACAGTAAGAAATTCCTTGGGAATACTTCAATTAAAAAATAATCTCTTTTTGTTATAAAATAAGTAAATCACATCAATCTATCCCTGAGCTTGACTTGAGAGTTTGAGTGGGATTGAAGATGTATTAAAATGACACAGATTTAGTTGGTAAAATACTTTCTCTGGGGCCACTTTTTACTTGTGAACAAGGATAGTCTGGTTAAGGAAAAAGACAGATACCTTACTGACATTGCATCTTTTTGCTTCCCTGACTTTCGGCCATATTACTTTTGCTTCCATCTATGGGAAATGCACCTGGTTGCCTTCACCATGACCTCTGCAAGGTGTATAAAACCAGCAGTGGTCAACGTGTATCTACCTTTTGCCAGCTGTGGGAGTTATCTAAGATGTGTCCCAGCTGCTGGGCACCTTTTAATTGCAACCCACAATTACAGTGCTCCTATGGTCTTGGTTCTCCAGCTAGCCAGCAACTGCTTGGGAGGGGAGAAGGAACACAGAAGGAAACAGTTCCTTGATGATACAAGGTCATTTTTCCTCCTCTTTGGGCTGGGTATCAGGTCTGGGAGTTGTTAAGTTATCAGGATATGCAAATGCTGTCTCACTGTGAATTAACAGTGAAAGCCCTTCCTGGCCTCAGTGTGTTCCCAGGCTCAGCCAGGAATGCACCCAAGTCCTGTGTGTCTTGAGACATCCCAAGGGGTGATGTTTCTGGGCAGAGATGCTGAGGAGCAACACTTTTGATGCCTTGGCTGGTGCTTTTGCGGTGGGTATGTTTTGTATCACAGCAAGCCTTTAGCTTGGTATTTGCCTGGGGAAAGCAGCAAACAACAAACAAATCTGACTTAAATCAGAAACACCTGCAGAATCATGCAGAGTGTATATGTGTTTTAAATGAAAGTAGGGGCATGTTTTTTCTTGGGTTATAGTTTGGCAGTTTGTTGAAAAATTACATGGTCTCCATTCCCTCCACCCAAAGTTAATTGTTGTCAAACACTGAGCCAAGTGAAATAAGCTTTTGTTACTTACAGTGGAGGAAGAAAAGGTGAACAGAATCTGTTTGTGTTCTAAAAGCACATACGGACAGTGCTGGGTCTGAGCTCAGGTTTGTTATGCATTGGTCAAAGAAACCAGACAGAGCAACAAACAAAGCAAGGGCCTGGGCTGGGCTGTCAACAGAGTCACTCAGTGCACTTGGCAGGTTTTACCTGACATTCTCCTCTCTCAAGAAACATACATGTTTTCATTACATTACCTGATAATTAGTATTATCAGCAATGCCAATACTGAGTTTCTTCACCTGTGCTTGGGTCTTCAGTCCCTCAGTGCACTCATTCATGATGCAGGCAACCTTAAGTCAAGCTTTGCCTGATGAAGTCCCGGTTTGCTGTTTTTTTGATTGCTTCCTTCCTATGTTCCCAAATTAACTACATAAATGGGAGCTGGAGAACAGGAGATATCTGGTTTTGTTTTGTTGTTTTTTTTTTTTTCTTTCTTTTTCCATCATTAAACCTTACTCATCCGTCACTGTTAAATTGCCACTGGTGACGAGTTTCCATTTTCCCAAGTCGTGAACGCACTGTGGTTTCCTGGCAGCCCCATCACAGTTTTAGGACGGGAGAGTCTTGTGCTTGTCATAATGACACACATGCAGAGAACAACACTATCTAATGAAGATACAAATATACTTTGGAAAAAAATGAAAAGCAGCTCTACTTAAATTACTGAGGAAATAAAGACAATGTGCTGCTGGGTATTGGAATGCTTCCTCCCTTTGTTCTCAAACAAAGCATTTATTAAACACCACACACGTTTCTCTGTGTGTGCTTTGTGTTCTGAGGAGGAATTTGCCCCCCATGTGTGACTGAGGAGCTGTATGTGGTATTGTCAACAGACACAGGGCTGCCCAGGCAGTTCCAAGTGTTCACATAATCCAAACAGCTCCCCAGCACAAGACAAGTCACCAGATGATTTTTGTAACACTAATTCTTATTTTCTTGCTGGAATATAAATCTTTTGGTTCATTCATCCTTTTTCTTATTGGGTCTAATTTTATTGACTGTTGAACAAACTTATAGTAATGCTAAGCCCTTTCTGCTTGTATTAAAAAGGGATTTCCATGGACTTAAAAGCTTACCTTTTTGAATCAGAATGTCATGTTGGTTTATCTCATAATCTTTAATATCTCATTACCAGCAAGAACAGCATATGGAATCTTAAATTGAGCAACTGAAGGTCTCAGTTGTGAACAAATTGTGTTCATTGTGAAGTCTGAGCCTGTGCAAAAAAAAACCCCAACCCTCTCCCATACATAACTGCATGAACTAACATTCATCCCCTTAGATGCAGTGGCTTCCAGTGGAGTATTTACCAAGGGCAATATTGGACCGGTGAGATTGGAGCTGCTTTGCTTCATTTGTTTCATTTTGCAGCTTGTTCTTTCATCTTTGGCATCAGTGTTGTGTCCTGGGGCTTTGGTTCGAGAGGAACTCAGCTAAAGCAGCTGCATTTCAGCTGTGTGCTCGTTTGTAGATGATATCTAATATCGATGGTGTCGCTCTTTTTGTTTATGTATCATTTTGTAAACTAAATGGTATTGTTTTAATGGATTTGCTGAAGAGCACAGCCAAGCATTCAGCTCATGAACTGTCCTCTTTGATTCATTGCTATTTGAAATTCAGTGTGTGACTGAGCAACTGAGTTGCATTGGATTTTTTTTTCTTTATGTTGCCTGAATATCAATCAAACTTTCTCAGCAAGAAACTCTAATTTAAAAGAAAAACACACAAAACTGAAAAACCCTTTTCATATTCTAAGGCCCAGATTTCTAGGAGTGTGAAGCAGCTTTAAAGATGGCTTAAGAAGTCAGCTGGAGTTTTCCTGGCATGAAATAGCACAGTTAGTGCAGTTTGTCTTACAGCACTTTAGTTCAGTCCCAACACTGTAAGCAGGTATAAATCTGTGCAGCCCTGATGAGTGAGGAGGTTGTCTCTGCTTCAGTCTGGGCTCCAGGCTGTGAAAAGTTGGTCTGAAAATAGGAGGTGGCTGGGTCAGAGCTGCAGCCAGGCTGAGAAACAAAAGGGAAGCCAAGAAACAGGAGAAAAAAAGCAGATGAAAAACTTCTAACGCAAAAATGTGGGGAAAAGCATGTTACAAAATTTTTAAAAGTGGAGGATTTGATAATTTTTAGAATTGTTACAATGGAAGGTGAAGTCACAAATTAACATTGTTAATTTTATTCTGAAGAATTAAAATCACATAATTATATTTGCTAAGTATTGAAATAAAAAATAGTCTAAGAACAAAGTTTATCCTGTGTTGAAGAATTCAGAACATGGACAATGGACCCAAGACATCCTTGGATGTGGCCTGAGGTGTGGATGTTTCTAATGCATTGCATACGTCCCTCCATGCACATTTGATGGGGCTGGCAGTCTGTGCTGTTATTTCACTTGATTTGTATATTTTAAAAGCCCCAGCTCCTTCCTCACTGAAGATGAGGACATTACTTTTTATATTTGTTTTAATTGGACATGAGTAAAACAGATTCCTGACAAAGCAAAAATCCAAACATTTTTCTTTCTATTGGTTTTTAGAGAGCAAATATTTTTATGTGTTCAGAGGGCTCTGCAAGTCAAATGTCAGAACTGCAAAGCGAAAAAAGATGGGAAGTAGAGGGGAAATTATGGTGAAGGACAATGGCAGAGGGCTGGCTGGGAAAAACAATAATGGATATTATTGCTTTCTGGGCAGAATGAAAGGGCTGTGCCCTTGGCTGGTGTTAATTGGCCCAACTCTTCTAAAGTTGGTAGAGGATTGATTCACAGCAGTTGTAATCCACAAGTTAAATCCCAGCCCCACTGGGAGTTTTATCACTGTCTTCAAAAGAAGAAAGATTGTAACCCGTGTGTTATTTTATTCAGTCAGCTAGTGAATCTCAGAAACAAAAGAATTGGGCTCAGGCAGTGCTCCCCTGGGGGAGGGGTGGGGGTCAGGCTGCTTTAGGAACTAGAAATATGGAACTACTTCTGTGGAAAAAACGTCAAAAACCTTCCAAAAAAGCCTTTGACTAATTTTAGTAGTTGGTGGGTTTTTTCCTGAGATACTAATCAAAACTGCTGAATTGCTGAATTTTCAAATCCAAGCCAGGTGAAAACTTGAGCTTTCGGCTTGTTTCCTAATAAGAGTTTGGGTGTATGTCCAACCTATAGCAATGAATAGTGTGTTTTCACATAGTCATGGTAGGAAACTGAGCTTCTGCTAGCAAACACAGGAGCACTTGCATAGATCTCATTTTTACTACGAGGCATGCTTGGGAAGCAATTGCTTATCTGAGGATAATTTCAAGGAATCCAAACACTTTGAAGTGTGAACCAGGCCACTGATGAGGGTGATGCGACTTAATGACAGAAATGACAAAAAGTACAGTCCTTGACTGGACTAAGTCTATGCCTGATGGACTCAATGTGGGATTGGCCTTTGGCTGTCCCTATGCTGAGATTTCACAGATGTCACAGGCCACACAAACTCTAAGGGAGAGAGATACAGCACAAAGCTCCTATTTTGCATATTTTGTGGGTTTTTTGTCCCCCATGGTTTGTAATGGTTGAACCATCAGAAAGCTGCTTTTAGGTTGCTATTCAGTCTTGGTTTGGCAGTTTCAAACATATCCTCCTAATTAACTATGTGGAGTTATAACCTGTGTATGCAGAATATTGACACATTCCTAATTATCTTACTCATGTATGGTGAATTTAAGGTACTAAATTCAGCTTCCCTTAGGAATAAACTTGGCTCTGTTCCTGAGACTCTGGCTGAAACAGTGCAAGAAACATCAAAATCCCACTGTCAACACCATACAGATACACACAAAGCCAAGACAAACACCCCTTACAGCACACATCCACACATGAGTGCACGGGAAACAGGCACAGAAAAGCAGTATATACATGCTTCAAAGATGAGGATATTCCTGGTGAGGACTAACTTGCTTGCTTTGAGTCTTTTTCCTGAAAGTTTGTTTAATTTTTTCTTTTTTTATTTCTGTAAAGAAATGTGTCGATAAAAACTAACTCTTCTTTGTCATAGGAATGTGGTCTCTTTAGGTGCTGTTGACAAAATATCTAATGTTTGGGGATGTTCTGTTTAAAAGTAGGTTTAAAATTAGAATAGCAGCTTTTGGCAGGACTTCACTTGGGTTTTATTTATTGAAAAAAAAACAGAAGAGTAACTGCTATGCCAGGGTAGTGGTATTTTAAGGGCTTTTGTAAAGCAAAAGATAATGAAGAACCTGTATTTTTTGTTCTTGTCAAGTTTTCTCTGTATTTTTTCCTACTCTGGTGAACCTTTTCTCCAAAATTTTTTCTAAGCTCCTATTTAATGCAGTTGTGGTCTTCTCAACATTACCTTTAGTTTCTGTTTTATTTTCCCTTTTTTCCTGTCCTGACTTTGTAACTAGATTTTCATTCCTTTCTTTGTCAGATTGCTGCCAATCCCTGTAAGTGTCTGAGAGCTGCAACATTTCGTCCTATGATTGTTTTCTGTAATTGTATACCAAATACAGGCTGCTGTTTTACTTGATGGGAAATGAACCCTGGTCCACAGCCACCATTATCTGAAAACTCACTATAGACTTCCTAATATTGGCAAGGCTCTTGCAGACGTGCAGAGGGGAGGGTAAGGCTCATGCCTTCAGCTGTAGCTTTCCAGCTCTAGACACATCTGTGGGTGGGGAACGGGGCCTGGGCTCTAGCAGGAGAGCAGGATGAGTAATTATGGTGGAGAGAGATTGGTTGGGAGTATGTAGATGGTGACTTTCCTTTTGGTCAGCTTGAAATAATGGCCTGTTTTATCTGCTAAACCACATCCCTACTCCTTAAAGATCTTAACTTGTTCTCAAACAAGCAATTGTTTTTCTGATTGAATATTGAAATAAAAAAACCCCAGAGACACTAGAATTAAATATTCAGATCCCACATTTGGGATTTTTTTTCCTTTATGTGCATTGTCAATGTCACAACAACCCTAAGTTTGTGAATAGATGTGCTGAGACACCAAAGCTCTTTTATTTGCAAATTTTATCTGGAGTTTGATCTAGGAATTATTAGTGAAGGACAGTTTCGGGGTTTTGCCTGTCCAAGCATCAGATTAACTTTGTATGGGGATAGGAGAGTTGAAGAAAGCACAGTCCCTTGTAACACCCTGTCCTTTCTCTCTCTCTTTTGTCATTCCACCAACCTACCCATCTGCCTGGGGGCTAGCTAGAACCTGCTAGAGCAGCAATTACTTAGGGTAATCTTGCAATTTAACATAAATCAGCACCATACCCCTGACAGTAAATGTAGGCAAGTGTAGACATTGAATCCAACAGCAAGACAGTTCAACTGCAGATGCAGAGTGGAAGTCATTCAACATCAAATTGCCACAGACTTTAAGGAGGACAAGGAAAGATCTGGACTCAAGAGGCTGTAATAGGAGAATAGCCTGGCACACCCATACTTCTCAAGCTCCTCTTAGCTGGCTCTCTAGAAATGGGTCACAAAATGCTGCTGCTGCAGCTATCAATGCTAGTAAATAGCTGAAGCCCATTTAATTCTGTCCAGCTTAGGGGAGTTAAAAATTCCATCACATCACACCACAGCTTCCTCTTCATGCTGCACAGGCACTCCATAAATCCACACAACTCTCTCCCTCTTATCTGAATCGCAATGCAGTTATTAAACAAATTGTAAGTCTATTTCATATCCTTTTTACTACTTTGAAAACTGCACAATATAAGGCTTAATAAAAGATGAATGCTCCAAAACTGCTCTTAGAACTGAAAATATGACTACATCAAAAGACTTTACAAGGGCAGGATTTTAATGGCTGAATAATACGCTGGAACAGAGCAGTAATTTCTTCTCAAATGCTAGGATGAATTATTTATGCTTTGACAACATTATGTGTCTCTAAAGCAGCTTTTAGTTATTCGCCTATTGGAGGACACAGCTGATCCTGCTGCCCACTCTTGTAATTACATTAACCTCTTGACACTACATGACAAGCTTTTCCTGTGAACTGCGATCAATAGCCCATAACTGCTACCTATTTAATATGGCCATGGTTACACTTCAGTTCAGATATAATTAGCTCTTTCCCCCCTTCCTCTTTTAACAGAGCATGGAAAAAGCCCATGTTGTTTAAATTAAAAAAAAAAAATTAAAAAAAATGCACACAACAAAATAAAGTCTGTTAAGGAAAAGAATAAAAGCATCCACATCACTGAATAGGCAAGTAATATGTTCCCTGAGTTTGGTTCAGAAATGTGCAGCCCTTCCATTAGTTCACATCTGCATTTAAATGGAACTGGCAGCCATAGCATACAAGGACTTTTAGGAATCAATTACAGAAGTGTTGGTACAGGTGGGCAAGGCTGTGACCTGATACAGTTGAAGCACATGCTGATAATGAGATCAACGAGCTGTTCTCACCTACCTTTCATAGATGGTCATTGCATACCATTGGAGCTACGTTGTCTCTGGGATATATTTAGATTCAGATAAATACATACAGGCTTTGAAATGAAGAAGATTGACTAATTGTGTTAACACTTTTAAACAAGTAATGCTTTCTTGCAGCTAATCTTTTTGCTGTTTGGGCTTTATTATGGATTATCTGAACAGACTGATGAACACCATATGAAAGACAAAGGTGGATCTTTGTCTTTTTGTAATAGAAGTTACCTGTCCAGGAGCCTTTCATTCCTTGATCTGTAGGTAGATAGCTGTGCTTATGCCACTGGTCCAGAAAACAATGCCCTAGTTGTAATTTAAAAGTTTTATTTTCTACTCCAAATAATTATTTACATTTTGATGTGCTACTTTGCAAAATGGCCTTTGGGAAGTAAAGAGATTTTGTGGGTTTTTTTGATTTAGTTTCCTTGTTAGTGGGTTGAGCACTTTCTGCTGCTGCTCATTGTAAAAGGACAGGATAAATGCTAGTAATTAAGTTTAATAAATAAGAAATCAAGTCAGTGAGCTTCTTTCCAAATCCTTCAAGGGATTTCCAACCAGGTTTGCACCAAGAACAATTAATGCTATCAAAGCATGACAAGGCAATACTGGTAGTGAAAGAACCTGAATGGTTTCTCCTATCAGAAACATATCCCTCTAGATCTGTGAACCCTTCTAGTTGGGTGCTTTTATGTTTTTTTAGGAACTTCAATTGAATTTCAACCTTTTTGAGGTTCGATGCTTAAATTCATGTAACATCTGAGTCTTAGGACTTGCTTCCAATCTCTGAAATTACTCTGAAATATTCTTTACTTGCTTGGCTTCACTGGCAGGAAATGTGTTTTTTGTGAGCATGCCTGTTGTGACAAGTTTTTTAAAATGCAAAAATTACAGACTCTACCTTCAGTTTATAAGTAATTATTCCCTAACCTTCAGCTTATAGGTAGTTATTCACGAAAGAAAATACAATCATTTGTAGTAAAAATAATATCTTTTGTTTACTTTGTTTGTATTCTTTGTTTACTTAGATGGTGCTACAGATCACAGGCATTGCTGAGGCTCTGGGAGGCCTCATGACCCTGATAATGCCTTGCTATCACTGAAACAGAACCTAAAACTGCTCTGTGACATTGGTTCTCTGTTATAAGGGTGAGGTTTGATGATTAACAATGTGAAGTCCCAGGAAGGCTTACCTTTGCTTTGTAAATATTTTATTTCCTATTTCAAGACTAACAAAACCATGGTTTGCCCTGCCCTCAAAAGCTCAGAATAGAATAATAGATATGAAAGCATATTTCTGCTATAAAAACTTCCTTATCAGTGTGAGCAGTTGCTATCTGGACACATATTTTTGCAGCATAGATGGATTAACAGAATTGTTAATACTGTTCTAAATTAGAGTAATAGCCCCATTTGAGCTGGTAACCAAATGCTCCTGGGAATAACACCGTAGTAATCAACCATAAGGCAAAGGTTCCAAGGAAGCTCTGCAACGCCTTCCCATTTCTCCCAAGAGACAAAAGACAAGAAAGAGAAGAGCTGAATTAGCAGTTAATAATATATAATGAGTTAGAAGTTTAAAGTTTATGATGATTCATAATTATTATAAGAAACCAGTTTGCCAATTCATGAATTCAAGACAAGCTTGTTTTCCTGCATGTTGCCTATTGCCACTCGCCCTAGTTGTGAGGTGTTGTACTGCCTTTCAACAGAACTTCATTTTTTGAGACATTTTTTTCTTTCCTTCAGCATGTCTCTCAAGTAAGCAAAGGGTTTGGCTAGGTTTTCTGTTCCTCCTCCTAAATCTAAAAAAAAAAAGTATGCCAGTCAGATTTTCTAAGATATTTTTGGTAATAGAATTTCCCTCTCACAGATCTGTTGATCCCAGTAGCTGACAAGGTGTGTTAAAGCAGGTTCTTATAAAACTGTTGTCCTAAGAAAAATGATAGATTATCTGCATCTCTGCAGAAGGCAGTCATCCTCTTTGTATGATTTTTGAGTATGTCAGAGGTTCTCAGCCATGAACCTTGACATTCTCGAGAATAGACTGAGGGAGACAGAGGTAAAGGACCTGAGGGGAGGGCAGGGAAAGGAGGAGGAGGAGGAGGAAGGTTTGGTCTCAGAGAAGGCTGAAGCAAACACCACAGCAGCAGAATGGATTAGTCTGTCTGAAACACTGACATTTGGGAATGCGTCAAATAAAAAAAGGGTCATTTAGAGCTCACAGTTAACAAACCCTCTGTCCCAGATGGAAACAGCAACAGTTTTCTTACTGTTTTTATAGGTTAGTTCTATTAAGATGCTGGAAAATCTTGGTCTTTCTTTAAGGCTCTTCTTGTGTTTTTTAACATGTCGATTACAGTTTCTCCACCAAAGAAACCCTCATCTACTTAGAAAAAAGGGAATGCTTCATTATTCTCAGTTTACAGAATAGGAATTGAGGCACAGTAAGAGGTAGTTATTTTATTAAAGGTCATCCAGACAGTATGTGACAAAGCCAGGAACAGAAGTCATATCTTTAGTATCACAAACCTGTTCTTTAATGACAAGGATATCTTTCCTCCTCCATTTATACTGTTTGGAATGGGCTGAGAAACCCTTCATGACTGTAGATTTGTTTAATGGTATTACAAGATTAACACTAGTCATCTGGCTGGAATTTTCACTAACAAGTCATATCACTACGTATTTATTTAATATGAGATAACCTTTCATTTTCCTGCCGGCAAATGCTTTATTTCAGAGATACTAAGCTGACTAAACTTACAACTTGCATGAGTGATATGGAATTTGAAGTTAAACAGCAGATTGTTTGTTACATTTATAACTGATAGCAAAAGGGATTTCAGTTCATAATTAAAAATAAAAAAATCAACAGCTTGTCAGCATTAAAGTGAAGGAAGTCTGTATTGGGAAATGCACAGCGTAACTAAAGTATTTATGCACCTACTTATTTTCTTGCACACCCATGTGATTAATCTCTGTGCTATCAACTGGGCTCCCAAACAATGACTTCCTCAGCTCCCTATTGCACTGAGCAAGGTCGGTCCTGAAGTGAGAGAGAGCTGCTTCAGTTTTCCCGGCCTTTTTTTTTTTTTTTTCTACAGCAACTGGCAGATTCTGGATTGTTATGAGCAGGGTGTTTCTCATCCTGCCAGGCCTTTTCCTACAGCCCCTGCCAATCTGACCTCATAGTGGGGCACACTGGTCTTTGAAGGCTGAATGAGCTGAGAATGTGGTTTTGATTATTATCTTTAAGCAGATTTGGCACCTTCATCTGACGTGGGGAAGGGGAAATGAAAATCAAACCTGGAATCACCTGCATGGCAATGCAAATCACTTTTGTTAGGCTGGCAAGACAGAAAATTGCAGGGTACATCTTCAATGTAGGCACAAGTTTATTAAAGACAATATTACCCTAGTTCAGGAATTTCTATTCTGGACGAAACTGGTGTATTCTTTCCTCAGATAGGAGAGTTCAGACACTTTCTAAAAACAACTAAGTGAATGAAGTTTGTGAATGTTTCACCGAGATAAAACTGGAAGTCATATAAAAAGATATTTTCCCCCTTGTATGGCAACCCACTCATTTGTCTATACATTATTTAACAATGGTCACCTAAGAATGGCAAGCAAGTGGTATCTTGTGTCCCCATTGAGATGTTATAGGAATAGTATTCTTTTACAGTATATAATATCCATAATGGCTTGAGATACACATTCTGTATATCCAGTGACCATTTTAAACAGGGAAGGAGAACAATGGTAAGATGATCACACCATCCATAGGCTGGCATTCGGGATACAGCTGGGCTGCTTCTATTGAAAGAAAAGCCTTGAATCCAACAGAACAATTTGCTGCCAAATTTGGCTTTATTGCGTTATTCCAGATAGAGCTGTTGCTTTAAAACAGGATTTCAGCTGCTGCATAGCAGCTGTCTGCAGCAAACATACTATGAAGTCCACCAGCTTGTTGAGGTAAGCAGAGAACAGGCACTCTGAAGACAAAAAAACTTGAAATCTGGGCCCAGAACCCAGAGATAAATTTGAGCTGCTTGCATTCAGGGCAGGATTCACCCTGCTCCTAGCTTCCAGGTGCAAGATCCCTGCAATGCCAGTGAGGTGACACAAGGTGCTGAGCATCTCTGGGCTCCTTGGCATTGATGGCACCTAGTTGGGCATCCCTTGTGGTTGGAAATTTCCCTGTGGGACTGCTTGTCCAGACATCCAGTAGGATTTTCCTCTCATCTATTTCACCTCATGTTTCTCATTCAAATCCCCCAGTCTTATCCCTTCATATCTCACAAGTCTTCTCACTTGATTGTTGTTTAACACTGCGTAGCCCAACTTAACCTCCCAAAAAATAAAATACATAAAACTCCAGGAAAAAACATGTTTCCAATGTACTTTCCCTTCTTTTCACAGTGTTTATATACAGCCTCTGATTATTTTTAAAGCCCATTAGTATTTTAAAATTATTTGGTTAAATGTTTCATGAATTCTACTTGCACTTTAGTTAACCATCTCCATACCTAGCAGTCTCTCTCAAGTTGTTTTTTCACTTTGTATTCAGTCCTGCATTCAAAGGAATTGACTTCCATGTGCTCTGCATGGGTCTATGGCACAGATTGCACAGAGTGTATGGTATTATTTTTGCTTCTTAACTAGATGAACATAACCCTCCTAATCACATTCCTGTGGGAATGATCATGTATAGGAAGTTAAGATTTGCTTTCCCAGGCATTCAGAGAAAATCTTATAGAACTCAATTTTCATAGGAATTGCAGAAAACAAAGGTATCACAGGTACTAATATAACTGGAGCATCTTTGTGTTTAAATCTGAATGAATATTTTTATGAGTTTTCTTTATTTCTTGAGTGGGTTTGCATTATTCAACCCACTCCACTTTTGTCTATGGTGGAAGCTTCCACAGGTAGATATAACTCTTGAGCTGAAAATAAAATGAAATGAAATATACTACGGAAAAATGCAAACTAATATATATGAGAACAAAACCTGTCTACAGCATGCTCCAAATTGGGAGGATATAGCAAGAAATGATGTAGTAAAAAGACTGGGGATTGATTGCTTCCATAAATTCAGCTTTGATCTTGTGATATAACAGGAAGAAAGGCTAGAACAGTTTGGGGCTGCATTGATTGGAATGTGTCCTGGAGCAAATAAACCATAGATTGGGTCTTGCTTTAACTCCTTAGGGTTTTCATGCCATGGGTTTTCCCCAGATTAGCTGCCTCCAGGCTCTCAGAGTGGTATCCTGAGGCTTTGATAACTCTGCATGTATCCTCATGTACTTGTGTTTGAGATATCTTGTAAAGGTATCAGTGATCTGAAAAATGTTGATAACAGATAAATAAAGTGGCCTGGAAGGACTGCTGTATAGTGGTAAACATAAGGAATTCTGGTAAATTACATGCTTAGCAGGATAGCAGCCAAGTGACAAAAAAATGCAAAATAATGTAACTGATGTATATAGAAAAAACCCATGGATTCAGTCACACCATAGAAGCTATGATATAATTAGGAGCAGTAGAATGAACATAAAAAGAAAAATATAATTTGAATATTAGGAAAAGTATTCTGAACTGCCTTTAGCCTTTCAAATAACATCCCAAGTGAGGCTGTGGGGGTTTCTTGAAAATTGATCCTATAGGTATTAATTAAAGAGCCAATAAACCTGCAATCGACAGCAGTCTTATCTCTCCTGGAGGGATTGCCCAAATGACCTGTGAAATATTTCTTTTTGTCTCTATCACTTCTGGCTTATGCAGATGAAGGAGAAAGGCAGTAGTGATGTCTTCAACACAGGCAGTAACCTGGCTGTAGGTGAAACATCGAGTACATCAGCCCTGCAGATGTCAAATGGAAAAGGGCAAAGAAAAGAGGCATCTGGAGGTGCAAGAGCAGAAGGCACAGATGCAGTGCCCTGCTGAGAGGTGCATCGAGGAAGGAGAAAGAAAAGTAAAACAGGGGCTTTCACAGAGTGAAAGTGACAGAAACCTGCTTGGAGGTAAAATGTGTACCCCCTGTAGCTGTCCCACCGATGCTTCCCGGAAGCTTCTGAGGAGTGGATATGGTGGGTTGGGTACCAGGGACTGACCTTGCCTCCTCACACTGCTATGGCTGTTGACCTTGTCCACTCCCTGAACTAACCATTCCTTCCAGCAGAAGTGAATCACAGGTTTAGGAGAACTTTTTTTCACTCTTAGTTATGTTACTACTGCCAAGCTTGCCCCTGGGAAATGCACTGCCAAGATTTCCATGGGACTGGGGCAATGGGATCTGGGGTGTCCCAGGATGGGACTCCTGCTGCTCTGCCACAACCCCCAAGTGCTCAAGCCCCAGCCCAATCCCAGCTCGATTGCGCCCACAGCAGCTTCACAGTGCTGGACAGTGCTGGCTGGGCTGGCAGGGAGGGGCAGAAAGACTGATTTGGAGGGAAAACACAGGAGAATTTGGTGAAATTGAGAGAAAATTTTAATACTGCCAGCAGACAAAACTGAGAGTGGAGTGGTTCCAGTCAGAAAGGCAGTGGTGGGTGCCCCGGGCAGGGCTGCCCAGCTGGCCATGAGGCCCTGGCTGCTGCCCACACCTGAGGCCATGGGTGAGGCACCAACCTGGTGTGTCTGCAGTGCTTTGTTCTCTGGGACCTGTATTTTAACTGCAGAGGGTGAATTTCTTTGGTTTGGGATTAACAAGCGCAGCAAGGGCTCTTGCTAAAAAACTCCTGGGAACCAGGAGGACGCTTCCCCCAAACCCCACTGCACACCATTTTGGAAGGGTCTGCCCAGCTGCCGTCAAGGAGAGACAAAGGGAAGGTAAGCAAAGGAAAGGTAAGCAGGGATTTCATCAGCACAAAGTTGGTTTTTGAATTATTGCCACAAAACTACCCAGCTCATGGAAACCTCACAGCAGCTCTATAGCAAAACCACCTGCAGTGCCTGGGAGCAAATGGTGTTCAGCAAAATGGTTGGATGCTTTCCTTCCTCTGTTTCACTCATTTTTCTAAATGAGTCCATGGGCTGCCGTGGAGGAGCACTGGACCTTCAGACACCTCTGGGGCTGCCTGCCTTGAATTTTTGCCAGCAGTGGGTGCCTTTCCCTCAGACTGGGGAGACCTGCTTCTTTTTTTATTCCTCTTAAGATTTGATGAGAACACTGTTGAATTTTAAGAGCTGTTTTACAGATGTGGATACAAAATTCACCCATGGATACATGTGTGCATGTATTTGAGGGAATCAAGCTGAGAGGAGTGAAGATAAAAAGTGTTTTCTGAATGTGTAACATTAAATTCAACAAATATATTCCCAAAAGTTGTGGTAGGTAAAAACCAACAGCTAAAGCAGTCATTGTATCAATTGCTGGTTGATATGTGCTTTGGGCATCAGTGTTCCCAATGTCACTGAACAGGAAAATGTCTACTTAGCCAGGAACCACATGCAGCAACTAAGGTGGCTACTCCAACCTCCTGTTTGTGTGTCACAAGTCTCAGCAAACACAGAAACCTGCCAAGTATCTGTCTCATAACATGTTGCAAATCTTTTTCCTGTTTAGAACTAGGATTTTTCTCTCCTTTACAAAGCACCAGGTCTGACTTCTGTCTTGTATATATGTGATTTTATCTATTTTAACAATATGCAAAAGAATTTAAAGTGTAGGGCTTGCCATTAACTGTTTGGAAATATAAAGAAAATTGCAGCTGTTAGTTTACTGCTTGATTAACATTGTAGGGATTCTTATTTTTCAAATGTTTATGGTCTGATTAATGTATCTTTACTTATGTGCAGGTAACTTAACTGTTATACTGTTTTCTTGTACCAGAGCTCCTGTTAAGTGAATGAATAATGCAAAAATGCTACTATTCGTACATCACTTTTTTTTCTGTCTAATTTTCTTCTGAAA
This sequence comes from Scytalopus superciliaris, assembly GCA_013400415.1. NCBI lineage: Eukaryota > Metazoa > Chordata > Aves > Passeriformes > Rhinocryptidae > Scytalopus > Scytalopus superciliaris. The sequence continues at coordinate 632,838 of VXBX01005247.1, read as the reverse complement.
GATGGACTCCTATTGATAGCACTTTCCCTTGTAATCACATTGGCAAGTGTCTGAAGGTGTGATGGGAAAGCTTTTAAACATGTGAGTCTTCCAATTGCCTATGAGTATCAGTAGTGGAAGTGCTTTTGAGGTCATGCAATGACAGATCAGCAGTACTACAAGGTAACTTTTCTGACCAGACGGCAACTAATTAATGTTGCTTGTACAATGAGAAATGACTTTCCACAGCAACTGATAGAAATCAACCCATAATGTTAAATCAAAGAATACTGGGAATTTGCCAAGCTAGTGAAGATCACACTGTCTACAGATACTCTGCAACAGAAAAAAATTGAATTTCTCAGAAAAATGACCTTTACAGGTTATTCATCTAGCTCTCATCAGAGCAGGTGCTCTAGGTTTTCTCTCTTGATATTCCTCAGAAGAAATTTGCTTTGTTTTTCCCTATCTGATTGCTATAGTCTTTTAGAGGATATTTATTTTTAAGCCACAGCCTCTGTTATTTCCTTTGCTGCCTGAGCTTAGTCGGAACTCTGTGCCTCAGACATTCAATAAAGCCCAGTAGCAGAGGAAATAACAGTGCAGTTAACCTCCTTAACACTGATAATAAATACACACTAATAAGATATGTTACCAGGGTGGCAATTGCCCTGACATAATGAAATGCACTAGTTTAAATAAGTGGTAGCTAGTGTCATCATGATTTCAGTAAAGAACCTATTCAGGCACTATATTTTCTGGGTAATTTATGTGTCAGGTTTTGTGGGCAGCTTAGCTGCTGTTAAGACATTTAGTCCAAGTGGGCCAGTTTTCATAAGTTCTTGACACCGAGCAGAACCTTTTGTTTTTACAGGTGCCTATCTCTGATCTGAGTTGTTTCTTTAAAACTATTGCCCCAGTTGTGGGTGCTGAGCATTCTTGGAAATCCAGTCTCTGTCTTCTCCCTTTTGGTTTAAACTGCTTTTCACTGGATTAAAGCCAGCTTGATTGAGAATCCTGGTTTCCAGTTGCTACTGTGACTTTTGATTGAGCATAGTCTCTCTGCTATCAGTTTAAGTCCTTGCAGATCAAATAGCTCTCTTCATCTCACCCTACTGACAAACTCTCATGACAACTGTGGTGAATATCCATACTCTGAAACTGGAGAGGAGGTTTACTTTATTGTAAAGCATTTCTTCAGGGTGGCTTAGGGACAAGTTTTGAAGGAAAGGCTAAAGTTCTCTTTGCAGCAGGCCCAACCCAGGAAAATGCAAAATGTGCCCCCCAACCTCAAATATATTGTCTCACAGCTTGGACACTGCTTAGACCAACTCGCATGCCATAATTGAATTTCAATACCTGCTAAAAGAAAAAAAAAAAGGTACTGAGTAACCAGAAGATGTTTATAAGAACCAATATTTATTAGACAATCATAGTTTATGAAAGCCACATGAGGTTGTGATTTGTGAATCGTAACTAAGTCTCAGTGATTGTGCTAATTTATTATGGTTTGGAAATAGAATTGTAAATTTGGAAGCTTTTTGCCTTGTTATTATGATTATTATTTTTTTTACTCTACAGTTCCCTTGACACTTAGTGTGTTACTAAAGACAAGAATAATAATACTCGAAAGCGGTCATGTTTTATCTCTGTAATATTGCTGGCAAACTGAGACAGCATGGTAGCAAAATCATAGAAATTTTCTCTGAAGTGCCCACATCTTTGGTTTATGGAGCTTGTTAGATTTTCGCATTGCTTGGTTGCAAAAAAACATCTGTTCCTGCTTTTGAGAAGTATTTGTAGCACTTTTACAGCAGGGTTTAATTACTGCCAGTGAATAGTGGTTGGGTGCCATACAGTACTAAAAGATTTTTATCTCTAGTCCTCTATATCTATGAAGTGTAAATGACAAATAGGAACCCTATTTAACTGTGACTTTAGTAACAAAGGCTATTTGCTGAAGAGCTATGTGGTGAGAGAGTTCAAATGATGGTCAGTACTCGAAGGATTTGGTTTCAGAGTTGCTCACAAAATGGTGTGACTTGTTTCTTTTTGAGCTCCATACCAGAATGCGGCTCACTAAATCCCAAAACTGTTAGCCAGAGTAAAATCTCTCATATGAACCTTGAGTGAATCTGAGATACTGGCAACTTTCTGAGCAGCTGCAGTCATTGTTACTTAGGGTTTTTCAAAGTGCTGATCACTCTTGGCTCTGAATACTATGCTTTTGATGGAGCTTTGCTTAAATCAATGATTTTGTTAGGTTTTAGTTGTCCATCTGCTGTTTCGGAAACATCTTAGACATTTATGTTATCATCGGGATACAATCTGATTTTTATACTGTCTGGAAAGGGTGGCATCTCACTCATCTAGAAATATCTAATGCATAAATGTGACTGATGGCATTTGACTATGACAATTTCTCTGGTAATTAGAGAGAAGCACAATACCTGAGGCAGCAGTAATGCCAGCTTTGGCTCCCTGCCTTCTCTTCAAAAAGCTTATACCATTCTAATCTTTTAAAGTCTGCTTGCTTTCTGTTCTGCTGGAAAAATAAGCCTTTTCCCACATCTGATGGCCTCCCTCATTTGAGTTATCTGTGAAATCTCTGAAATCTTCATCCTTGCCAATTGTAATAGCTCTAGAGAAAGAACCAACAGCAGGTCCTGCATTCTCTTACATGGTGTGTGTCTCCAGCTGAATAGCAAACAGGATGACTTCACAGACATAAAGCCAGGGTTGTCACAGGTGTTCGTGAAGTTCCAGCTTGGCCTGGGGAATCTTTCTGCTGCAGCTCCCTGCTCTGCTCACACCCTTTTTATATAGTATTTATTTGCATGAGAAGGCAAGAGCCCAGCTTGGCTGGTAGGGACAGGCCTGGGAATTTGTGGAGAAACTCTTCAGTGCTTATGTATGGGACATTACATATGGAAATCATGATGTTATTATAGCTTATAAGAAACATTTATATTAGGGTGGCACCCACATGCTCTGCTCTACATTTATGTATGCAAATAAGTGACAAAGCATTTGCAGTTTGCAACTGAGAACTTTTTTTTCTTTAATCTGAGTCGTCATTCAGTTCCTGCAATGATCACATTGTGGGATTTGAAAATAGTTTAAAGCACCTTCAGTGTTTTTTAGCAATATTGACATGCCTGCACAGGCAAACAGAAATAGTCTGGACTTTCTTTATACCAGCATTTACCAGTTTATTTTGTGTATAATTCTGGGATTGAAACAAGGTATAGCCCTAGGGATATCTTACATTGTGTTTGTATGGGGCTTTTCTCAGCACAGACACTTAGAACCCCAGCAGACACTGTTGTGCTGGCAAAAGCTTCATGTGTCAGCCTTTATTTTCTTTACAAATTCTTGGAATTCAAAACCTAGTCATCCTGCCCTCTCCCTTCTTGCTTTTGGCTGTTAATGCTTTGCAGACCGTTTGGTGATGGATTGGTTTGTCTAGGTGTTTGTTACACACTGACGTGCAATAGCATATGCAGGGTTACTGCTATGAGTTTCAGAGAGATGGAGAAATCCTCCCTCAGTTTCCTCCTGAGCCCTAGGAACTCATTTCACATCTCATTCATTAGACAAACTACCTGATCTGAGAACAGCATTCAAAACACTTCAGATTACTCCATGCAAAAGTTTAGTAACCTGTTCCCCTGAGGAGTGCCAATAACTCAACTTTTAGACCTCAAAGAAAACCTGATTTTGAGGATCCAATTTATGATGGCTTGAAAATGAATGCAGGGTAGTGTTTGTGAAGAACTGTGAGCTAAAGACAACATGCATTTTGTTAGTTTAAAATGGCAGGCCTGCCCCCTCACCTGTAATCTCTGAAGATTACCAGCTCCTGCTACACTCACAACACTGACAATGAGCTGTTCATGCCATACTGGCCTGGGGCAGATTCATAATTACTCACATTTCTGCTCAAGGTATATAATTTCATTGCTTTGACATTGACAGTATTTATAATAGCAGGGGATGATGTTTTTGCCCCATCTCAAGTGAGTGACAATTCTCATATTCTCTCTCTGTTGAGCCTGTTGCTCTCAATTCTAATGTGATTTTCAATCTTGCATATAGCCATTTGCAAAGTTAAATGAGATATTTCCTTGTATGGATTTAGATGACTGATGAGAAGGTTTACTAAGATGGTGTTCAGAGTAAACACCCTGAATTCAAATAGTTATACAAAAAATGAGGAACTGTCAATTGGCAAAGTTGACAGGACATTTTTTCATAACACATTTTTTCACTTGGTCTCTGGAATTTCAGTCAGGAATTAAATAGGAAATTCCTATTTTCTGAAGTAAGAGGAAACCTTTAATGTGTACCTGGCAACAGAACAGCAGAGCTAGGATTTTGGCATCAAGATTCATCACTTCAGTTTGAGTAATGCAGCATCTGAAAAGATTTGTACATGGGGATAAGTCTTAGCAACATATTCAAATGTAAAGAGTTCAAAGACCTAAGTGACTGAGAAGCTAAACCGTGCCTCTGGTAATGTCTTCCAAGGACTTAATTAGCTTCTCTATTTAAAAATATGCATTTTATTGCTAGTCTGAAGTAACTGAATTTTGAATGGTGTTGCATTTCTCTATGGCTCTTCTTCTACTGTTGTTAGCACTAGATGGTTCTTTCCTGAAGGTGCTACCTCAGGTATGTCTGTGCAAGCTTCAGACTCATATCTGTTTGTAGTGTAGACAAACACTGCTTCCTTTCTGAAGAAGTGCCAGCCTCAGAAAGCAAACCCAGTATAAAGCAGAGGACGATCCAGGTGCAGAGAGGTTAGTGACAGCATAATTACACCTGAAAAACCCTGCAGCCAAACCCAGCTCTGTGCTCCCACCCTGGGAGCTCTACGTATTGCTTTTGCCCAAGTCATTTTGCTCTGTTCCTAACATAGCAGTCTTTTACAGGTGAGATTATCCCCTGTGAAACTCCGCACAGTAAAAGACTCCTTTCAGTACCCATAACAACGTAAGTTTAGGAAAATTCTAACAATAATAGATTTTTTTCCGCATTCTCTATATAGCCCAAACTCTCCCATTGATTTTAATAGCTCTTTCACCTGAGTAGTTGTTATGTGAGCAGGTTGTGATTGAAATGGCCTAATCCCCATTTACAGGAAATGTGTATGAAATAGAAATATCCAGAGATGTGGCCAAGTCATCATTGTGTGTGTGGTAAAAAGGGTTTGAGTGTGGTAGAAAGTAATTTTAGCTTTAAAGGTGAAGGTACCACACTGAATCCCTTGCTTCTCTTTTCATTTCCTTCCACCATTGTCTCTGCTGCTTTTTACAAGTCTTTTCCTTTTTTCTTGTTAGCTTCATCCAGGGACTTGGAAGCTGAACGGTGATCCTGCCTACAGTTCTGTTTGGCTCAGATTAAGATTTGGAGCTGGTCAAAAGTAGTTGCACAAATTTCTAAATACACTGAGTATTTCCTTTTCTAATTGGAAGAGTACCCCCCAAATCAAACTAGATAAGAATCTCATGTCCCGTTAGTCCCCCCCAAAACCTTTGTCTTCAACAGGCTGAAAAAAGGAGGTTTAAAAAAGTATGGTAATTGACCTTTTACCTTCTTAATAGCTCAAGTATTCAGCAGCCTCATCCTGCACTTTCAGAAACTGGGCACACTGGTAGAAATGTCTTTCTTGTTCTGTGGGATAAGATTTCACTTGTATCAATCAGTGAAGCACTTAGAAGATAATGTTGTAGCTGAAGGATTTTCCCTCTGAAATTCTTGCTGCAGAAAAAGAGTACATTAGAATAAATGTCTCAGTGTCAGATGCACACAAGGAGGTGTTCTTGTTGAACAGTCTCAATAGATTAAAAAATAAGAACACATGGTGCAGTATGCCCACTGTTACTCCAGTGTAATTCTGGTATCCTTCACCTGGTTGAACAGGGAGGCATTCCATCTTTTTACCAAGTCCCTTGCGAGGAGAGTTCACCTTGTGATATCTTAGTATTTCTTAGAAAGAATTTTTTAATGCCCATGTATTTATTGCAAGAAACTCCTTTATTTTTGTGAGCAGAATGAGACCTCATTTACTCACTAGAAAACTATGATTTGAAGTCAGGGCATTACAATTCCAAGCTAATGATTTGCATCTGTCCTGGTGTATCTTTGGTGTGTGACCTGTGTGTGAACCTGAAGGAGAGAAAGAAAGGAGGGAAAGAAATGGTTAAGGGAGGAGATGATCATGTAAATGGAATAACCTTGCTTGATCATCACAAGAGAACAAATTCTCTAGGGGCCAAAGGATTACCATGTCTACAAAGGTCCAATAAAGAGGAAGGCTGAGCTACTCATAGTGTCATCACAGCTGTAATTCTCCAGCCATAATAAAACCTCACTATGTTATTAATTCAGCTGTTCTGGTTGCTGTAGAGATGATATTCCTGTACTACCATTAATTCATCTTTTTACCCACCAATACATTATTTTCTACAGGGATTCATTGTTTTAACCCTCAAAGTGAATTAGCCTGTGGCATATTTCAAAGGTTTCTGCCCAATTAAATCAGTCCAAGGACATTCACATTGCATCAGAGCCACTAGCGATACATTAGCAAAGATAAAAACCCCAGTCAAGAGGATGGGATATCTTTAATGGGACTTTATCACTGAGACTTGAAGTTATATATATGTGAGAAGCAAAATGTGCTTGGCAATTCCCACAGAGATCACGCACTCTAAAATTACCTTAAAATGCACAGTCACTAACAGCAGTATTTGTCACACTCATTGCTTGTTGGTTTAGAACAGAAAATTACTTCTGAATAAATGCTGATTTGCCACAGAAAATATATAAAGCACTAACGTGTAACTGAAAATGGTCATCAAACTCTAGTATTGCTGGGACTTGTTTTTTAGACTTGTGAGTGATGAAGGGTTTTTAGCTAAAAAGGAAATAAGCATTCATAGTATTGATAAAGAGAGTGGGTAAAAGCAAAGTGGAATGATCACTATATGAGAACTGGCTGAGCAGGAGCTAAGCAGCTTTGGCGGACCTGAGCTTGTCTGGGGTCTCAGTACCATGTTCTGCAGAATACAGCACCTATGTTGTTCATGCTTTTGCATTATCTAGCATTTCCAGGCTTCCTGCTACTCTGGATTAGAGAAAGCCATCTGTGTACAGCCCTACCACTTAATTTTCTGTTCCCTGAACAGCAGCCTGAAGAAGATAGCAACAGAAATAGCCATCACAGATCAAACCCTCTTCTTTTCTCCCTGCTTTCTGGACTAAACACAACTATGGGTTTAATTTTTGCTTATTATTATTTTCAGAAATTGAGCTGAGAATGGATGTAAACTTTGTATACCTACACTGTTTCAATGTCCATCCCCAAACTATCAGCACACCTGTCTCAGTCTCCTACAGTTCAGGTATTACCACTAGTGGTGGTTTATGCAGAATGCCAGCTATTCTTATGTGCATAGCATGTTCTAGAAATTAAGGAGGAACATTTCAGAATATAATTTGTTTTCATGGTATTAGTAGCTGTTTTTATGACACTGACATTTACAAGGATCTGACACTGCTCAGATGCAGAATTCACTGGTTTCAGAAAACAACAATGCAGAACATAAAGACAGGACAGATTTTTACTGGGTATTGTACCACAGGGAAAACATTTAAAACACAAATAGACAACATGTAGCACATGCACTATTAAGCTTTTACAGGGCATTATTCCACTCAAGGGATGCTTGTGGTGTGAAAAGAGAGAGAAACAACCCAGGACACAGAGAGCAAGACAGATCTTTATGAGGAATTATCCCACACTGGGGAGGCTGCTATTGTGAACAGAGGGAAGAAAAACAAGGCAGGAGATAAAGATGAGAGATTTTACTGGCTTTAACATTTGCCTCTGTGTGATCTAAAGCCACACTGGTAGCACAGGATGAAGAATTCACACTGAAAAGCTCATCCTAAGATCTCATTCTGTTTTCCTGTTTAGTAATTGCAAAGGTCGAAGTTGGCAATTTTTTCCCCCCACGTACTTTGTTTGGTGGATATTTTTTGTCTCAGTCTATAAGATAAAATGACCAGGGAGACACTAGTAAATGTACTGAGAACAGTTGTTTTCAGAACTGATGTTTTTCAAATACTGTGAAATAGAGCTGTACAAAAGTAAAGACCAGTGGGATTTTGCGGACAAAGGGAGTTCAAGGAGAACAAAAATAATTACTCAGGGTCAAAATAGGCAAATGGTTTCAGACAAACAAAGTACAATTTCAAAATGCCACTTTTGTTGTGAATTTAGATGTGCATAACAAAGTGTGTTCTATTAAATGTCTTAAAATAAAGTCTTTATTTTCATCTTGACACAAAATACTTTGATCTTAAATGGAATTTTTTAATTTTTTTTTTTAGTTAGAATCTCATAAGCCAGAATTTTAATTTTGAGTCATTCTGAATTAATTTTTTTTCCAACTTTGCTTGTTCAGACAGCAATTGCAATCAGGCAATTATTTGAGTATTGACATCATTCTTTATGGAGCATGATCTTACATTTTTTCCAGACTAGTATCTTATATAACTCTTCCCTCAGTATCTGAGAAGCACGAATCCTGTGTAGAGCTGGGCATTTATAAAGGTTCTGTGCATTCCCTGTTGTCTAGTAAGGAGATACCGTGACATAGCGTTTTCCAGAATCAGATCTCATGACATCCTTCTTTTCTCAACTTGACTAAATTGTGCAGGAAATGCTGCTTAGAGAGGTCTTTCTGTGATAACAAATTTAGTTGAAATGAGATGACAGTCATAAAAGTTACAACAGGGAACAGAAGAGAGACTGCAGGTTCCTATAGCCCTTTTTCCCAGAGCAAACCAGATAAAGGCCAATCACTGAGTCAGCTTTAGTGAGGAGCATTCCTTATACACTGCTCTGCAGGGGTCCATCACAGTGCCTTAGGAGCCCTATGAGAAAAGAGTCTGAATGCCGGTGGGGATATAGGCCTGGCAAATAGGGTCATGGATCCACTGCCACAAAGCCCAGAGCAGCAAATAGCCTGCCCTGAATCCTGTTTATGCATAAAAAGCTGTATCTCTCTAGCTGCAACACAGGGTATTTGCTTGCCACATGCCATGCTGCACGCTGCAAGTACAGCTCTGATATTGATTATAAGATGTTAGGATATTATGGGAAAGAAGGTGATATAAACTGCTTTACATTACGTGGTAGACAGTGTGAATGTTTTAATAGGTGGGTCATTCTGTAGCATTTAATAGGCTCTTATGTTCTTGTGAGTCTGCAATTATGAAAAAAAACCTCAGCAAAACAACAGGACCGTGCCAAAACAATCCAACCACATAAAAAGGAGAGCTCAGTTTCTCCTATTAAATTCTGTGGTCTAAAAAATAACTGGTTTGGTGCAATGTCATGGCTGATAAGCTCTAGGGAGCTTTTCCAAAGAAAGTGCAATTGTGGAAACAAATTTTCTGAAAAAGAGGAAGTAAAATCCAAATACATGAGAGTCACAATGATAGGAAAAGTTGAAAATTAAACTGAGATCAAAACAAAGGGAAGAGATACAAAGGTGACTTTCAAAGAATTTGGACGAAGTTCTCAGCAGTTAAAAGAATAATGGCAATAGGATAAAGAAATATCAAGGAAGGTGGAAATGGGAAGGAAACCCATAATGTGGAAAACATCCAGTGGGTGGAAAAAGAACAATTGTTATGATTTATGTGCTTTGGCTGGCACAGACTCACCAGTATGCAGTTGCTAGATTCTAAGATTCCTGTGATTCAGTAATTTGTTTGCTTTTTCTGGGGTTTGGGGGGAAAAAGCCTCAAACCATCATAACTGCCCCTTGAACGGGATGCTTGATCAAAGAGAATTGGAGCATATTATATATAGAAATGAGCCAAGAACAGTATTTCAGTATTGATTTTTATCAACGTAGCATCCCTCTGCCCTAGTATTTCTATGCTGCTGATCAACAATGTTTGTGTTCAGGCCATGTTGATAATTTATTCTGCTCTAGATGGATCTAGTTTGTCTGTAAGTATTCTTTTTTTTTTTTTTTTCCTTTTCCTTCCTGTGATTCATGTGTTTATTGCAGGAAGAAGTTGCATAGTCTCTCTTCCTTTATACAGACTATTACAACTTCCTAAATCAGGCTTATTCTGGGAGATCATCAAACCAAGAGAATATGACATTGTCCTAGCTAATAAAATTAGAGGAAAGAAGGAGCTACATCTTGCGTTATACCTTGTAAGTGGTACAATTTAGGCTTTGTCAGGATTTTTTTGGGATCATGGTCCAAGGGACTGCTAATGACAAAGAGAAACCTTCCGTAGTCATGCCTGGCACTGCTCAGGACCTGGGTGAAGACAATTAGAGCATTCCCACCTGACTTGGAGCTGCTACAGGGCAGACCCTGCCTCTGACACTGGTAAACCTAAAGTGCTGAGTGCTTTGTTTTGAGTTACACAATAAATTGGTTGCAGAGCTTTCTCCTAACTGTTCTGTTACTGACTGTCAAGTGTAAATAGATATTTGCTGAATTTTTCAATGGAGTAATTTACTCTTTTGAGTAGACAAATTGTCTTCAGTGGGACTACTCACAAAAGCACCTGCACTAACGCTCTTGTGGTTATGAATTCCATTTGCCCATGGGAATGCCAGAGGTACCTGGCAGTCTTATTTGCCATCATCAATGTGTTTGCACCTTGAGAAAGAGTAGGTAGCTGTAAGCAACCTCTGGGGGCAGCTGGAGGCAAACAGGAAAGACAATGGAAAAGACGTGGTGGAGAAAGCACCTACAGTTTTCTGCTGTTGCTCCTGCTGGAAGGTGAGTTTGCTAGTGACAGTCAGATGTGTACAAAAGCTTTTGCCACTATGTGGTTCTATTCTCTGTTGGTGCATAACTTGTTCAGTCAGCAATTGGTATTACTGCTGTCCTCAAATTCACGATCTTTGTACCTAATATAACTAGATTAAGACTGAAACTATTAGAATAGCCTTAAAAGGTCTGAAAGTCATGGCTTTAACAGTGTTATTTTATCAAGGTGATTCTTCATGGTTGCAAAGAAATATTTCTGACCCAAGTCACAATGTGACTAAAGGATACCTGATGTCCAGGAGCATCTTTCTAGGTCTGCAGCTGGCACAAGCCAAGTATTGGCTGTGTGAACTGTAATGGGTGGTAAATTTTCTAATGTGTTGGAAATCGTGGATCTGTCATCCTTCCACTCAAGATAATTTAGGTCCTCTAATGAGAGAGAGGATGGAAGCTGTCCAGGCTCTCTTTCATATTTTGACTTCCCCAGAAGAAGGTGGTACTGTGTACCCTGTGTGACTGCTGATACACCCCTAAGATGGAAGAAGGCTCAGAGTAGACGGGCCAGAGTGATATGACTCTTGGGAATAATGCAGGCTATGACTGACCCCAGCTGCTGCATTGAGGTGTGTCTATCTAAGGGTGGATAAGAGGGTGGATTTTGTTTTAGATAAATGTCCTGAGTTCCTTAAAAGAGTATGGGTGCCTCCTTGAGTTAGCCAGACCAGGGTAGGGGCAATGAATATGTTGCTCAGCCTGACTTACACTATAAAAACTGAAGAGAGCAAAGTGTTTTGAGCTGATTTCCACCCACACATTCACTCCTGGCAATTGGCAATGCCCAGTATTGTGACGATGAGCATATCCTAGAGACATGTAATGGGACTCACACTGGGACTGTGATGGAGCTGTGTTTTGCTACATATACACGTTTTGCTAAGTGTAACTTCAGTTTGCACTGTGTTATTTAATGTATTTTTTTAATCCCTATATTAAATAAGAAACACTCTCTAACATCAGCTGTCTTTTAATAAGTAAATTTGATATGAAACTTTGCACCCTCTAAGTATGAAATATCTAAAAGAACCTGGTAAGAGAATATTGGACTCTTGTACCATTAGAAAAACGGGATGTTCAAGAGACCCTCAGACCCGTGGTATGCTGTGGCATATGATAATTATCCTGCTGGTTATATTATGCTTCCCAACAGGTGTTATCCATGTCCAGACCAGACTGAGCTGTGTGATTGTGAGTGTCGTTTTATTTAAGAAATTCAAAATTAGACTTCTGGCTGTCTCACTGGGGGTGGGACAGAGAGGAAAGAACTAATTTGTAATATCTGAATGATCTAGTTACACCTTTTGTCTTGTGGTTACTGTATATTTGCATACTCTCTTGACAGTAATTGCAATAATTTTTCTACTCTGATTTGAAGGCAGGGTTTTTTGTTTTCTCTTCCATTTTATTTATTTATTTTTCCTTCATTTCTGTGTACAACTGGGCTCCCAAGTAAATCTCTCCAAAAAACAAATAAGCACCTGAAAGTTACCTGTGTTCAAGGAAGAAAATTATTTGGTTTACTAACTTACTTACTGCCCCTGGATTTAGGGGAGATGGGGTCTGCATGTCTTGATAGCAGCAGTTCTCATTACATCTGTTCAAGCAGCAGATCTGTGAACTAAAAGCAGAAGGCCATCTAATATTTCCTTTCACTTCCAGATTTTCTGTGCTTACAAATATCAACTCCGAGGTTTGCGCAAATTGCGAGGATGATGAACTTGGAGTAGCTACAGTAAGTTTAAAACTTCTGTACAGGGATAATAAGGAGATTGTGAAAATCTGCTCTGGGAAGTTTTGGAGACCTTTTCAGATAATTAATGCAATGTGTAGGAACCTGAAATCAGCACTGTTTCTTTTTGCTTGTTTGTTTTATAAACTAGTAATTTAGGAGTACATTACAGGAGCACATTAAATTAACCATTATTAGATGAGGAAATGTTAAGATTATTAAGATAATAAAAACCAATTAGTGTAGGGCTTTTCGTGTATAACACTGGTCTCTTATAGAAAACCTATTATTCAGGAGGGACTATAAATATTTTGGGAAATAATTCAGGAAGAAGCTGGGGCTTAGGGTTCTTGAGCCTTTTTTTTTTTTTTTCCCTTTTGCAGTAGGAAAAGAGTGCTTTATGAGCAATGTACTCTTTGAAACACAGTGATGTGATGCTAGAACTAAAAAAAGTAGTTTCCTCAAGAGGATTTCATGCAGTGTGTAAGAAGTTTGTCTGTTAGTCTTATATCCTTTGGGAGTGAGTTGTGGCAGCTGGAAGAAGAACATAAAACATTGCTTATTTGTTCATGTAATGATGGAAACAACTTGCCTGGTTGTTGATGCTGGAAATGTTTAGATATCATTCCTGGAAAGTTAATGTGTCAGATTTTTCTTCTGGTTAAGCAGAGAATTAGAACTATTTCCATTGACATTAAAAGGTTGACATCAGTGAAAGGATACTGGAAATGAGACAAGAATCATCCTTAGTATCTTAATAAAGGAAAACATGATTCTGTGAAACTTTTTACAGTGAGCAGTGGAAGATATCTTTAATAGTAAAGCTATGCAATTTCATAGTGGCAGCAATCTTCTCAGACAGTTTGTATTCTCACATAGTTTTAATTTTGCTCCTGGGACTGTGACAAATGATTAGAATTTTATGACCCCTTCAGGCAGAAATTATACAAGGTCAATAATCTCTCCATTACAATTTTATGATATCAGACACCCTTATAATCCTGCATCACATTAATTTAGCTCCTTCCTGGGCCATTATCTGAGTCACTACTATTGATTCTTGTTGTTTAGGTTGTTGTTGTGTCCAAACCCATTTTTTCAGATTAGCCTCAAGCTGGAGCCAATTAAGGGGAACCTTCATGACAAGTGTGTTTCCCATCTGGTAGTTTATTCAAATGATTTCTCTTCATTTACCAATCCCAAATGCCAGTTCTTCATGTGACGTGTCAGAGTCCTTCAGAATTACTTGTATCCCACGAAGCTTGGCTGTCAACCTAAATTTCATTTAATTTTTCTATGTGATAGATGTCTTAGAGATGCTATATCTAGCCAACTTGGGATGGCCTTCACACACCTCCTACCTCAGAAAGAAATATTGTGTGCTTTGATATGAACCTATGGGCTGAAAATACAACTTCAGCTTTGCATGGAAATGCATAATTGCACATCCTCTGGATGTATCAGGTTGCCTTCCTGTTGCTGAGTCAGGATATTTGGATACCATGTCTCACCTGACTGTTGGGGGAAATGATCACCTTTTTTCAAAAGGAAGAGTAAATTCCTGACCCCCATACAGCGTCTGTCTGAATTCTTCTATCTACCCTGGACTAGAGGTTGTAATTTTGAAATACCACTATGGAAAGACTATAAGCCATATCTCTCAGTTTGTGGTTTATTTGGTTAGTTTGTGTGTGGGTTTTTTGTTTGTTTTGTTGTTTGTTTTTTTTCCAAACCTTCACAGGTTTTTTATGTCAGGGCCCTGAGTGTACCAATAAGCCTTAATTGTCCTAACGAGCTTCACCTGAGACCTCCACCCCTCCCTTGGGCATCAAGACTTTTGAGCTCAAACTGGTATTCAGTCCTGCTCTGAGCTGGAGGAGGAGAGCAGAGGAGTGATGGCAGCAGTCCAGCCATGATCAGGTAAAAGCAGGGCAACAGGTCTGAACTGTGGTTGGAGTGGAAAGTCTGAATGTGTGATGCTGAAAGCACATGTCTGTCAGCTTGAAGTTAATCAAGGCAGGTGTATTTCTGAGTTTCAGCTTTCTGGTGTCCAGGTTTGTCTTCTATTTTCAAGTAGATCATTTCAAAAAGTGAGTTCAGTAATTGAGGAAAAATCTGAGTTTTACCTGGCTTTATGTGGGAGAAATTGCTTTGGTAGTAAACTGTTATTTCAGCCTTTTTTTAATTTAAAAATTGGACTGGATTCTCTTGAGGGTACTAATCTTATGTCCACCTTTGAGCAAACCAGGTCTGGGCTTCATGCTTGTAGCAAATGCTGAAATGAGGCCAAGGCTCTCAGCATTTGTTTTCATTGCTGACATCTCGCAGTGCACCGTTACGTATCTGTGTATAGAATATCTATAGTAGTCATTAACGTGGGCTCATTACAGCCTGCCATCTGTACTGGTGACAAAATGAGCTACATTATTGCCTCAAAATGCTGTGATCTTGAAGCGATTTTGCCCTCTATCTTTCTCAAAACATGTGCAAAGCAGTCAGGGAAATTAACACTACAAGGAACTTTTCTTTCTTTGCATTTTCTGTTCTGTTCCTCTCAGTGCAAAGCTTGCAGTAGCTTTTAAAATCCCCTCAGGTAAATATAAAATGTGCTGATCCCTGTCTCTTTGTAATTTTATTTTATTTGGAGTTTGTCTTATTTTTGCTTCTTTAGTGGTGGGTTTTGTTTTTTTNTTTTTTTTTTTTTGTGGGGGGTTTTTTTTTTTTTTTTTTTTTTTTTTTTTTTTTTTTTTTTTTTTTTTTTTTTTTTTTGGTAGGTGACAGATTTTATTGCCATAGTTTCTTAAGTGATGCTAAACATGGCTCAGACTTTGAGTGAAGTGTGTACAATGTGCCTTTGGGTCAATACACTCAAAAGACAAAATACGTTGTAAGCCCTTGCTCAGACACAAAACAATGCATTTGTTCAGAAAGGGAGAAAACATGAAAGAAAGCTAGGATAAGGATAGAGACAGTTTCTAGGCATAAACAGGTAACCTGATCTTGTAAGATTATGGAAGATTAGTGTTCTATCAAGGAGCAGAGAATTCCTTTTGGGAGAATAAAACCAATGGATTAAGCACAGAGGTACCTGTCTCTGTTGTGCATGGCAACAGCATTAAGGCTCTGCTTAGCAGGGGAATTAAGAAAGTGTAAGCTGTGTCTTTGTATAAGTCTTCCATATTGGCAGCATTGCAAGCCCCAACAAAATCCTGATTAACTCGAAGCATTTTACATCCCCATTGGTCTGGGGCAGTGCCTCACTCTCTGTCACAGTTCTAAAAAGGAAAAGTTTTAAATTCAAAATTTTTTAAAGCAATATTTAGAAATTATGAGAGAAGGAAACCCCAGGAAACTTCATGAGAATTATTGGTGTCCCAGCCTCTTTCTTCCATCTTCTTCCTTTCTGTCTGAGAAGAAAACAAAATAATTCTTAAGTTTCTTGTTTCATCAGTTCGAACTTCTTTTTTTTTTTTTTCTTTCTTTCTATGTATTTTTTGTTTTGTTTTTAAGGAGTCATGTGTTCATTTTTTCCTCTTCCCACTGGTATACTGTCCTGTTTGTCTTTTTTCCAAGAAGCTGCTTCTCTGTCCTGTTGGCACTGCTGCTTTACCTGAAAACTGCTCTGTGTTTTGTTACTTGCTTCAGTTTCTGCCTTAGAAAACCTTACTGAGGTACGTGTGACTGGAAGATGTATTGGCAAAGGAAACAAAGTAAATGTGTAGAAAGGTTAGAAGGCGCCTATTTTTGATTGCTATCAGATCATATCCAACCTAAATAGCCTGACTTCACTGTAGTGGCTGTCAAGATACAAATGGACTGGATGCATCATTAACACAATGACCTTGATTTGATAAGGTTGACTTTTAGTCATTATTATTTACATGAGAGACACCTGAGGCTTTACGAATGCTTCTAGTAGTTAGTTCTTAAGACAAGTTACCTTTCTTGGAGTGCTTGCTTCACTCTGTTAATTACAAGCAATAGTTCTCAGAAGCTGAAAGAAATTAAAAGGCACATGAAAAGATAACTTGTAACTAATTTTGAACCTTTTAAGTGAAGCTTAGAGAGGGATTTGCTTTAAAAAAATCTTGCCCAGTCCCCTTTCCCACCAGCAGGATTATAATGACAACTGGAATGTGTTTGTCAGTCTCCTTAGCTGGGGGTGGCAAAGTGTGCTTGTGGGAAAGAACTGCAGTCTCGGAGATGCAGTGGCAGAAGGACAATTTTCTAAACTTCAAAATCAGTTAAATGTGGAGCTTCCACATGACACCAGCTCTTTGTGCTCCAAACAGAAGTGAATGATACCCCCCAGGCAGAGTAGTAACCAGATCCACTGACCTTTACTGTAATCTGGGTAATCATCATTGATTGACCATATGCTTTTAAAATTTGTGTCTTTCAACAGTATTGGAATGTCATTGAACCTGTCTCATTGTCTTAAATTCAGAAACAACTAGTGCCTGAATGGTTACAGGAGAGTGTGCTGTGCTTTCATGTCAGATACTTGCAGCTGTGCTGTCTATCTGTCTGTCTTTCAGTTCTTGGTAGCTTTGGAACTTACTGGACGTCTTTGGCCAAATTAGACAGAGGCATATTAGTTTCAAAGGTGTTAAGCAGTGCTATTGGTGGCTCAGAAAAGGCTACTGCGTGTCCCCCCTCCCTTGAAGCAGAATGATTAGAACTTGGTCTCATAGCCATTCCAGAAAGCAGTAACCAGCTGGACAGTCATCACACATGTAACTTTAGTTTGATGGCAGCAGCTACTAATCACTGGTTAAAAATTTATCTGGGAACTATGAGAGAAGGCAAGGAGTGATATGGAAAGGGTTTGGAGGAGAGGAGGAGCTGCTAAAAATGGGGGGTACAAATAGGTAGGAAACTTGCTTTACTTAGCTGTGGTACCCACAGGAAAATGTCTTAGCTTTTTCATTTTCATGTGTTATAAACAATGTGAAAAATTGCTAAGGAATTATTATAATCTAGAAAGAGTCTGCTGTGATCTAAGAAGAAAGCAGTGTACTGCAAATATTCATACTGGAAAGTGGTATCTTTAACAGCAAAGGTAGAGTTTGAATAGAATAAATTACAGTAAAACCTGAAAGGAAGGATTAAATAGAGGATTACAGAATATAATTGAGATGAAACCAACTTTTCCACCTAAATTGGATAGTACAAGTGTGAAAACTGCTTACGGGGCTATTGATGGGAGTGCTTAGCCTGCTACAAATGCAAGTGTACACCAGAGCATTTTTCAGTACAATGATGAACAGTCTCAGTTGTGGCAGGACATTTACTTTTTTTTAAGGTAAGTTGCCATAGCTACAGAATGCTTGAAAACCTATAAGTTTACTTATAAGTCTGTATTGAGGCTGACAAATTTTATACAAAATTAGGTTCTTGTATGTTTGATCTAGTTCTTTATGAAATGAGAAACTGATGGCAAAAAGGCATGTATCTAGAGAGGCTGAAGTGGTATTCATTTGTAATTTTAGGCTTTCTGTGGCTCTGACAACCTTTGTCTGGGTTGAGGGACACATTACAGGAAACTACTGTATTCAAAAACCTGCTGAACTGGTAGTAACATCTCCTATAGTGTCACATAACCACTTATTTCTCCTGTCCACAAAACAAAGGCTTTCTAGAAAACTGCCCAATATGTGAGCTTCCTATCCACCAAAATTGGAAAAGCAGGAGGGTAATGGGGAGGGAGCAGGTTAAGTTCCCCTGCTTCTGTTCTGGCCAGTTTTTGGAAGAGATAAAAGCCTTGTCTTGCAAAAGGAGCACTGAAATCTTGACTCTGCCATAGATCTTGTGAATATCTTGAACAAGTTATCCATCCCATTTGTGCCTCCTGTTAGTACAGTGGAGGTTATGCCACTGCTTTCCCTCAGGAATGTGGTGAGGCTTAAATGCAATGAAGAGTAGTTGGTGCTCAACTGCTCTGATGGTAAGAACCAATAACTTGCCCAGATAGGTGGAATCTCTCAGCTGCTCCTGGGGAAAGTGCGGACTGAAAGTTAGGAAACAACTTTCAGGCTTTTATGGTTTCAGAGGAGAATTTTCTTGCTGTGATAAAATGTCTTCTGCAAGTAAGGGTAGAAGAACTGGACTGATATCCCAGTTTACAGACTGGATTAGGTCTCTCTTTAGGAGTGATCAGTGGTACTGCAAATCAAAACCTGGGTACTCTGGATAAAGCTATACAGAGACATCAGAAATAAATCAATGTTGTTTCTTTTTGACTGAAACAATAGAAAATTGGAGCAAAGATAAAGTATATAAACAGAAAGAGAAAACGAGAAACATCTTTACTTGAACTGTCTGTCATGTTTAAGAGAAATATATGAAGGTTTGGCTTTTATTTTTTTTTGTTTTGTTTGCTGAATCTAGCCCTGTGGATATATAAAAGAGGGTGATGGATGAAGTAACCACTTGTTGCAAGCCTCCAAGCTGACAAGAAGAGAGTAGGGAATATAGTTCAGACAAAGACTCTACATGCCAGTTCTGTCATCTATATTATTAATGTGCTGTGTTTGGTCCCTGTAGAGAGCTTAAACTGAGCCAGAGACAGGATGTGCATCCAGAGAACATTTTCTATGATACTGGATTCATAAAGTTGGGGTTTCTTTTAAAATACTCTAGAAAGTTAACTCCCCTCTGCCCTTTATCTTTCTTTCCAGAGATGCCCTAAATGTTTGATTTGCCTTGAATTGGTTCCAGCACCAGTCACCAAATGTTTCACTTGTACTGAAAGGAAAAAGAGAAAAGCCAGGCTCATGAGGAAAAGGTAGAGGCAAATGTCAATTATCAGAGTTGTTGCTGGTTAAAGACTTGTGAAAAGTTTGGGATTTTGTTTTGAAGAATGAAAGAAAATATGTAGGGTTAATGGGAAAGGACTCAGGAATGAGTCTTCCTAAATTCTCTGCTTGGCTTTTTATTTTCAAATCCTGTTTCCAAATTTACAATCCACTTTCAGTATTTAACCTTCTTTTGCTAGAATAAGCTTTTAATGTTTCCAGTCCTGAATTGATGCTTAAATGAATTTAATTCTGACAAACCCATAGTGTTGTCTTCTTTGGAGTGATAACACTGTGTTGTAAGCTTTTGGAATATTTGAGTGGATGTGATACACTGCCCACTTGACAAGTGCAACTCCAAATTGCTGTGAAGCCTGGTGTTGGGTGCCAAACTCTGGATAGGCAGAGAAATATCAGCCCCACTCCAGTCAGGAAAACCAGCAAAGTGACAACTCATTTCCTCTCTGGTTTGTCACACTCTGTTAACACTTACACCTCTCAATCCCAGTCAGGAGCAGTGTCTCTCCTAAAATCCTGTAGCCAGGATTATTCAGTTTGTAGAGTCCAGAAAACTGATTAGGATTTGTGTGTGGGTACACAATTCACTTTTTGAAAACGTGGACCAGGTGTGAGAAAACAGGGTAACTGCTTGTGCCACATCTCTTTTGTATACTGGACTTTAGTTTGGCTTTTTTTCCCCACTGCTCAACTTTGGCAATCACTTCCCTTCCTTCCTTCCTAATAGCGTTATTAAGACAAGGCATCAGAGGAAATCTTCAGCTGGACCAACAGAATATGGTGGGAATTTTTGAAAGGCTTGTTTGATATAACAGTCAGATCTCTTCAAATAGTACTTTGATCTTATACAGTCATGTTTTGGTATTTCTGTGCCCTTATGTGTAGCTAGGTTATCTCAGGATAAATAAAACCACACACACTCTGCTTTATGACAAGAGGTTGGATCTTCCCAGTTTAATGCTAGAGCATCCTGCTTTACATGTTTTTGGCTAAAGACAAACATTACTGTAGCCATAGATCCTTCTCGGGCTGCAGATAAGCTGCAAGAGGAGACGGGCCCTCCAGGCGACTGTCACTTTGAAGGAATACACTGTCCTCTAGTATGTAGCAACTCATCTGCTTGTGACACTTTCCCTAAACTGGTTCCAGTCAACATGGACTGGATTAGCATTAGCAAAGGCCTGTTATTAAGTTGTTTATGCTGATTAGATTTACTTTGGCTGAAACAAGCACTCAGACAAGTAGCTTCACTGGAGGTCTGAGGGAGCAGTAGCCAGAGGGTGAAGGGAAGCAGTGATGGGGACATCAGCTGTGTCAGCGGAAGAGGTCCCATCAGCTAAGATGACAAAGAACTTGTAGTCACAGTCCAACATTAGACATTCAAAGTCTGGTGAGAATGTGATTCCACAACTGCAAGCACAGTCTGTGTTTTTATATGGCAATGAACTCTTTCCCCTCTTAGGCTGGAACGCTCTCTCTTACCTAGAGAAGTACAATGCATTGTTTCAAATTTGCCCTTCCCGACTTTGGCCCATCTCTTGTGTTTACTCAGCAATTCTAACGGAGGAACAACTCAAGTGGGCAGGATGTCCTGCAGCCATCCTGACCCTGGGGTGGTAAGGTTTGTTCTGTAGCCATCCTCAGAGGGGGGCATAGAATTCATTCTTTATCATCAGCACTAAAGAATGTTTTTATTACTGGGGAAATGACTAATTTATTAAAATGAAATTAAAGAATGGAGAGAGATACGTGTTTAAGGTAGGGAGGATGTATTTATCTAAACTGGGACATAGCCAGGATACTTAGATTAATTTCTGCATTCTTTCAGAATATTCCTTGGGATCAGTAATGAGAAAAATTGACCATTTATGTCTAGGTTGTCTTTCAGCCTATACAGGAGGTGAACAAAGAATCCATATTGCACATGGGCCCCAGAGTTTTACTGTATTTGGAACATTTCAGCTCAGCTCTCAAAACAAAGTGCTGGCTATTCAAAAGTGTTTTCAGCCTGATAAAACTATTACTACTAACTGGTAAAAGTTAGTAATGGAGCAGGTCATTAGTCAACACTACCTCTCTCTATATATTAAATGAAATGTTTTTCAAGTAACAGGAAGCACCTAACAGTATCTAATTATGGGGAGTAGTTGGTAACTATGTCACTTTTATTTTAATGGCACAATCAATTTTATAGATGAAAGTTTGAATTAAAACTTAAGGAAACTGTAGCTTTAGGCAGATAGCCAAAGTTTGAATTACTGTACTTGGTAACTTGAGGGGGAAAAAAATAATTTATAGAAGCTTACACATGTCTATATTTTTTTAAAAAGAGTTCTTGATTGCTTTTGTTTTATGTCTCTTTGGAAATATTGACTTGAAATCATATGAGAAAATATAATAAACTAGATGGCTCAAACTTAAGTGGCCAACACTGGTAACATATGTGTCTGGTCTCAGAATAAATGTTAATCAGGACTGTGGCTGGATTTTGGAATGAAGCTATCATAGTTTTACGTGATGGAAACTATTCAGACCTTCCTCTTAACACGAATGATGTTTAGGCTTTAGTCTGATTTACTCTGAAGCTATTTATGTTTTCCTTTTATTTATTCTGAATATATACTTTTCCCCAGCTGAGGAATTCATTTAGGCAGAACAGTTTTGAAAGGCTGTGTGATACCTGGAATTTTAGACACAAGACCTCATTAACTAATGCTGAGGTGTAGAACTTGAACATCTCTAAATTTAAGATTTTGTCCATGGTTAAAAAAAGTAGGTCCTTCACTAGTTCCTTGTGTGGGGAGTGGCAAAGGCATAGCTGATGGGTTTTATGTCATATGGGGCTTGAGCTGGTTATGAATCAGAATATTAGAACATTTTTCCATTTGCTAATGTGTGTTTCTGCTCAAAAAGTTTCATAATTCAGAACTGGCTTTTCCAGTTGGCCTAAAAGGTTTTTTTTTGTGTGTGTGTTTGGGGTTTTTAGATGAAATTTGTCCTAAACCAAGCAAAATGTTAGCATATTTAAAAAAACTCCAAACATCTAGGAGAATGTTCAACTGTCTGCATTGTATTTAAAAATAAATCTATTGAGGTTTAATGGATAGTGTGGGAAATACCTGTTTTCTAGAAAACTACTTCAGAACAATTAAGGTAGTACATGGAGGAATGGGTAAACTTGTTACTCTTCTATGAAATGGTTCTAGCTAATGCCTGAATAAAGAAACAAGGCTATCTCTCCTAGGATCCACAAAATTATTTTCAGTCAATCTAAACAAAAACCAGGGATTTCCATTTTTTTACTGGTGGTCAAAACAGGAAAATGCAATATTGAGCAGGTGGCACTTGAATTAAACTGTGCTTAAATGCACCATGGAGACCCAAAGGTCTGCATGTATATTCTATAATGTACATATGCTATAATTGTAGTGACTAAAGGGTTAATACACCTTTAAATATTTGCTATTCCATCCCTGGTAGTTTAATAATATTTTAGGATTATGAGTAGTGATTTTTAAATATGTTCAAAGCTTGCAAGCTGTGCATTCCAGGCTTTCTGGTAACAGCTGGAAATCCCTAATTATAGTTCACAGGTTACACATTCATCTGGCAAAATCTGTATATAAACCCTGAAAGGCAAGAATTCCACTTCCGTAGTTAAATTCTGAATGCTGCAGACTCCATCACCAAGGAATGAACAAATAACTCTTCAATAATATTACTTTTCAATACACCAAAAGATTAAAACATCCACCCTTTGCCAGATTAAGAAGGGATTATGATGTTAGTATTTATGAAATGCACAAGTTGCTTGTAAAGTGAAAATATTTGAAGTACTTAGATAAACTGTACCTAGTTGGTTGATGATTCCACTACATGGATAAAAGATAAAACCACATCAAGCTTCCACCTAAGAGCAAATCTGTCTCTAAGCCTATCTGTCTTTTTTGCACTTCTTTTGTAGGAGCTGAAATCTTATTCATCCCAAAGACAAGGTGGTGGATCCAGAGTGATTGTAGACTGGAGTTATCTGTGGTCTCTGCTTCCCACAGTACAGTGGATGACATACACTTAATTTAAACTCAAAGGTGGTCTGGGAGCTGAACAATTGCCTGATTTCTAGCTCAGGCTTGCTAGAGGACTGGGATAACTCAGATTCTTCAGAATCAAGCATTTAAGATGGAAAATGTGCTTAGGGAATCACATCTTAGTGAGAGGCAATAATGCAGCATCCCAATTGTTGAGTCCTTGACCTGGACTAGAGGTAAAGCAATAACTGATTACCACTCTCTTGAGCCATCCACTCTCCCAAAACACACTTAATTAAAGTAACAAGAATGGTTAAAATTTAAGGGTTAGGAATAAGTTCCCAGAGCAATTTTATTTCTTCTTTGGATTTTCAATTTATTTAGTTGAAGAAGTTGCCTCAGATTTCTAGACAGTTTTCAGAGTTTAGGTAAATACATAACCAAGTGACATAATTGTATCACTCTGGCAATTAAAATGCAAGCTTTCATGGAGATACACTCACAAATTACAGAAGTTCTTAACTGTCAGTCTTTTATTTTAGGAGAACTTCTCTTTTTGCTTGGATAGAAAACATTTAAGCTATTTATTTATGCACTTAATGCAATTTAAGCAAAATAAACCAGCCAGAAAAAAAATGTAATTTGCCTATGATTGTCACACATCAGCCTTACCAGCATTAGTCAGTCTGAGTGTCCTCAGGCACTAGCAGATGTAATGTCTGACAGAAAACTGTTTTACTGATTTCCTGTTCCAGAAAATATAGGTCTTATTACTGTGTAACACACGTCATTTAGTTGCATATAAAGATAACGTGAGGCTGCTAGCATTTATAAATGCGTGATTGAAACTGTATCAGTTTCTTTCCTTTTTTCTTGTATTTTTGGAAAAGGCTGTTCCCCCTGCCTTTAGAATTTGTTCTCACTTAATGAGACTTAAATATGTTCTGTCTGCATTTCTGATCTCTCTTATGCCACTGCAACCCCACTGACTACAAGGGGCATGGAGGGGTTTGGGGTGTTATGTGCTTAGAACCTGTGAAACTGAAACAGTACCTGTGCCTCTGAAATTGTGCCTCCAACAATTAAAGCACCCCAAACTAAAGATGCTTATGGAAAGACATTTATCTTTTCTGGGTCAATTCCTGTGCAGAAGACTTGAACAATAGCTGTGCACTGCTGATGTATTTAGTGTGCTTGCTCAGGTGTGAATGCATTACTTTACCTATTCTAAAAAATGAGATCTGTATTTGCAACATGTCCTTTTGTTTCCTGTTTTTAATGGAGTTGTGCCTGCAAAGACAATCTGCTTCTCCTTTGTGAAAAGGTTGCATGTACCCTTAGCAAGCAGTGATGACATCAGACATCACTGGTGGCCTGCTCGTCCAAGTTGGGCTCAGCAGTAAGACAAAAATGCCCATGTTCCCAGCTCCTGATAGGAAGAATAACTGTGGCCTAGGGAGCTCAGCTGTCTGCAGAAGTGTCTTCTCTGCCAACTGGGATGCACTGCCAGAAATTTCTGGTGTATATAGTGACTGAAGAGCACCATAAACCAGACATGCTGCCTAAAGATTAATTTCCCCTTCATAGATTTGTGGGGCTTTTTGGTTGATGCTGTTGGTACAGCACTCTGATGTTGCAGATGTTCAGCACAGCATCCTAAGCAGACACAGTGAAGAGCTGAATTCAGGTGAATATGGGAGAAGAGCAGTATATGTGCAACACCTAACTTTGGTAGTGCCTAGTTTAGGGGTTGGATGATCTCCCCACACTTCTCACTGTGAATGGGAATATGAATTGGATCTAGTGTAGGTAATACAAGTAACCAAAATTAATCAATATGGTCCACTCTATATCTGCAGGCCTATTCTTTGGGATGTGTCTTCTGCTTGAATAGATGCCACACGGGTCCAGTTGGCCAAACCTCTGCTTAACCTTCTTGCAACCACCACCAACTGCAAACCTCAGTCTGTGTGCTAAAATAGCCTAATGAAACCCCCCAAAGGATGTGTTCAGAGCTGTTCACAACACAGAAGTCTTGGGGACAGCTTTTTGCTGTGGTGGTGCCCTCCCTGTCTCACAGCCACAGACCAGACTGCAGCCATCATTTTCCCAGTTAAACCCACAGGACTGTCAAAAGAGATCATTCTAAAACCTGGATAATGTCTTTCTAAAAAGGAGGATGGAGGTTATTGCTATTTGAGCTGCCTATAGAAGAAATGTTACAGTAGAGAATGAGAAGCTATTGCTTTAGAAACCAAAGGGTTTACTTAATTTTGTCAATCATTTTTATGTTTTTGCCATTTACTCATGCAAGAATGCATCCTGCTATATTAGCCTTATGTAGCTGAGCAAAAGCCAACATCCTCAACTGACAGAAGTTTTCATCATCTGTTTTCTAAGTCTGTGCCTCAGTCACAAACCAATTTGTGTAACCATTACTAATAGTGTGCTGAACAACATTCAGTGCTTCAAATGTGTGTTTTTAACTACCTTTTATTGCACGTCACATATCATACACATTACACAATTAGGAAAAGGGTGTACTTTTTGGTTACAGATATAACATTTCTTACTTTTGCATATGCAAATTCATACACTAGGAAAATTCCTTAATTTGTTGTGGTCAGATATTATTCAGAAAATTGAAGTGTGCTTTACAGTTTGCAATCCATTTGCTGCAGTTTGGTTTGTTGCTGCAAGGGATTTACCGAGTAATCAAGAAGAAGGAGAGAAACATGACATTTAATTATTCTATGATGAAGAAATGCTTTATCACAGGACAAAGCTACACATAATGAGAACAGGTGGATCATATGGAAGCACATGGGAAAGTTCTGCAAAGGAGAGGAAAAATGATTTTGTGAATGGAATTTATTAGCATCTGTGCAAAAGCCTTTAAATCCCTGTAATATACAGCTGTAAAACTAGTTTGCAAGTGGAGGTACTGAAGAGTTACAGTTTTAGTGCATGCCACTTTGTTTTTATGCTTGAGCCAAACATTTCCACACACAGAGAAAATCAAAGCAGTCTGGTTTGTAGCACAAGCCCTGGTGTGCAGTAAGCTGTGGAGGCCTTTCTAGCTGGCACTTGATAAGAGTAATTCCTGTGAAACAGACATATTCTCTTAATTATTTATAAAGTTACAGGGAAGAGTAATGGGTTGGGAAATGGTACTTGCTTTAGGAAAGCAATGCACCTGTATCTCCTAGGTAATAATCCTGCTGCTGATTTTATGTTGCTCATGCATGTGAGAGTTCAAAAATATTGAACAGAGTTGCATAGAATGCTGAAACCCCCAAACAAAAAATTACATTTCTGCTAGACAATTGTCTTTAAAGACAATTTGCTTTGAACCAGTATTCAAGTTTCAACAACCCCTGATGACATTAGCAAAGCAAATTGCAATGAGGATGGCTGGGAAGCACAATCTCTGAGCAAATACTTGCAAAAATGACCTTCAATATCAGGGCTAATGGAACAAGTTCTGCTCTTTGTTGTACTGGCAGAAAGAAACCAAACCAAGCAACCCAAGTTGATTTCAGTGCAATGCCCATCTTTGTGCAGGGCTCTAAACACTGTTGTTACTTTTTTGTGGGGAGGGAACGTGTTTAAAAGTGTCAAGACCCTTGAATATTGCTATATATAGTCTGTGATCTCTTAAATAAGTAATTTTAGTACTTGATTCTTACATAGCTGTGCCCAACTGAACTGAGAATGTGAAGAATTGCTGTGCTGCAGAGGTGGCAATTTCTCTTCTATTGAGGAGTACAAAAATGCTGAAAGAAGCAGAGGGAAAAGGAGACATAGATATATTTAATTTTTGTTCTTTTCTTACTGAGAAATCCCATCTCAAGCTAAATGGTTTTAATCTAAATGTAGTTTAAACTGGGAGAAAGGGTAATGCACTCTGAGAGCTCACATACTTACAGTTTTATAATTTATTCTCTGAAACAGAGGTGCACATCAATCCAGCCTCTGCCATGTGCAGGTTTCCTGTACTGCTGTGGGATGTTCTTACTGCCATTCAACTGCAGAATCACCATCTCTGAAGAGGTGTAAAGGTATGTTGCCTGTTAATATTGCTCTAGGGTGAAAGAAGAATGAGTATATCAATTTCTACCTTCAGGATTATTGGAAAAAAGACAGATTTACATGTACACTCATAGACAGGTACCTGTGTGTAACTGCAGCATTACAAATAGAAGGTACCTGCTGTTGAAAGGGAATTCCTCCAAGTGCTGTGGAAGTATAAATGTTCGCCTGGGCAGGAAAGGAGAAGAAATGAGAATTTCACTGCTTCAGCTTAGATCCTGCAAATAACTGAAGGATTTCTGTGCATGGAGGTGATTTATTTCTGTCTGCTTTCCTACCCAATCACCCCTTGCTGCAGACAAGAAACTGGCCTGCCCCTTTGTTACACTGATGTGCTTTTAAGCCTTAAAACTGAGGCCTGGAAGAGTTTTGTTTTTGCACTTGTTTTTTTACTGAAAACAGAACAAAACCTAATAATTCTTAGCCTGTATGCTGAGCTTGCATACTTTAAATTATACGTCTTTAAAGAAAACCCTTGGACGGCCTGCTGTTTTGTGATGAGGTAGGGTCAGTGACTAGTGAAAGCTCTGCTCTCCTTCCTGATGTCCTTGGGTACTAGTGTTTTTTTTAGATCCCCATGTAGCATGCTTCTGGAGGTGCTGGTTGTATGGAAAGTGTCAGAAGACCCTGGTCAACATAGGCATGATTATTTTTTTATTTTCAGCACTTAATGCCCAGTAATTAATATAGTGTAATACCCACAAGGAAATAAGTGAACTTTAAAAGAATATATTCACATGATATTTCTAGTAAGTTCTCCTCGATTTTTGGGTTTTTATTCTTCTTTTGTTATGTGGCAACTTTTGATTCAAAGTATATCACAGCAGTGGGGTAATGTGGCACCATCACCAGAGACAGTATAGCAGTCTGGACCAACGAATCTCCATAGCTTTGAAATTTTAAATTCATCTCACATGATACTGAGGGAAACCTTTAAAATGTTAAGANTCCTTTTTTTTTTTCCCCTTTAACATGGAAAACTGGATGTTGGGAGACCTATTTGTTTAATAGATAACCTCAGGGACTGTCCACTTGTTGTGACCCATACCTATGTTAACTCCCTGGATGCTTCATAGGAAGAGATGGGCACTTTTAGGAGGATATTCAGCCTACTGAATCTGACTCTTCTTCCGTGGGTGTCTCCTGAAAGTAGTGTGAAGATGATTAGGCTTCTAAATTAAGTTTTCAGTTAGTTTTTAACTCATCCCAGCTTGTTTTAGATACCTATGAGTTTTGTGCAACACCCAATGCCATGGAGTCTTACTATCATTTACACATCCTTTTAAGTTCCTCTGTAATACAAACAATAAACTTGCACAGGGTAACTCTAAGACACAGAGCAGAGTTTCTCCTGGACTACAGTACAGTATTTGAGTATGCAGTCAAACACCTGGAATTTGGGCTAAAACTTCTGACAATCCACCAATTGTGCCAGCAGCTTTGGCTGTGTAAACACCTGCATTGCTAAGTAACAGCTAGGAAATTTGTTCATTTTATATAGGCTACCAAGCAACCTTCAAACAGGAACGATTTTCAACCAGACTGGTCTTTCCAGGTTTGATATGGCTTTGTGCCATGTGTTCGATTTAAACTGGTAACTTAAGTACCCATATCTCATTTCCGAACACCTGAGCTATGCAAAAAGCTGGTTTTGCTTTCAACTTAAATAGTTTTGCAAAGCTCTGCAGCAGAGTACCCACACATCACAAATGATGTAACCTGACAGACGTAAAGTGGAATTAAAGCGAAATACATGTACCGGGTAAAACAAAATCATCTATGTCATGAATGAGAAAAACAAAACAGATGGAACTGTGTACTTGGTCATGCATCAGAGGATTCTAAGACTCTTCTAATATAATGTAATCTAATAAAGGGGAAAACCCTTCAATATTCAAAATGTAATAAAGTGAAAAATGTGATTTTGTAATCATGTTGGAATTTAGTATCAATAACTACAAAATAAGGAGTGCATTGATGAAATGGCATTAGAGCTTAGGAAGAATATACACATTGATTTATGAATGATTGAACTGATATATACTTCAATTGTAGTGTCACCAGCGTGCTAACAAAGTGGCTTTGTATTAGCATACCCCATATTAAAAGGAAGATTACATTGCTCAGTGAGTGGAGTTGTGGTTAAAAAGAAAGGGAAATGTCCCAAAGACCTCGAACAGTCACTACCCCCATCTGCAAAACTGCTCAGTGCTCAGAAATGGTTCCAAGTATGCAATTCTTCACACACACTTTATTCCCCAACACCATGAAAGGTGAAGCAGTTTGGGATAATGATTATACTGGAGTGAGTTGGAGCCATAGGGAAGTCAGCAGACTCCGTGTTTGGAATGCAAAAGCTTGAGGTCACCAGGAAAGCCTCATCCTGCCAGAGGCAGGGAGTGGAGCACAAAGTACTGTTTGACAACAGGATGGGGGAGACGGTGTGTGTAAGAAATTACTCACTGTGAGGGACAGATTAAGAAAGATAAAGCTACAGATTTTACACTTAGGTGTAACAAATGATGCTGTTTCAGATAGTTTGCGCAGAGATGATTGTACCTGACAGCTCCTATGTATGGATGATTACAGAATCTGACTGATTTCTGTGCTCTGTGTAGTCTGTCTTACACCGTTGCTTTGCTGGGCAGGCAAAGCCTGCACTGCATGCAGTACCATACCCTTCTCAGATCAGGGTAAGAATGCAGCAGTAGAGAGGATAAATGCATCCGGAGTC
The DNA here is from genome assembly GCA_013400415.1 of Scytalopus superciliaris. Taxonomy (NCBI): domain Eukaryota; kingdom Metazoa; phylum Chordata; class Aves; order Passeriformes; family Rhinocryptidae; genus Scytalopus; species Scytalopus superciliaris. The sequence continues at coordinate 602,587 of VXBX01005247.1, read as the reverse complement.
ATTTTGGATGCATCAGTGGCAGTTTTATCCAGCCTTTAATATACAAATATTTTCTGTGCTCTTTTGCTCTAGCAATATTAAAAATAATAAAAATACTTTCTGTAATAGACAGTTTAATCACAATAATATGGTCAGGATCCAGGAAGAGAAGGTCTTAGGTACCAGAAGTCCGTGGGGACTTTTATTGAGGGAAATGGGATCTTTGCCAGAATCTGTAAACTATCTGTCTAGGGAAGACAAGATAAATGGACTCTTAATATAGGATTGTGCCAGACTCTTAATTTTGAGGAATCTGGGTTNGGAATGAGTAAAACTGGTGACATTTTAAACTATAGAAGCCTTCACAGCAAACAAATTTCTCTTGGCAATCAAGACAGCTTAACAACCATACACACATTGTCAGAGGAAAAAAAAAATTACATTTTTCCTTAACACGGATCATATTCAAATGACTGTTTTCTCTTTCAAGTTCAAGCACAAAGGGGCTGTTTACATATATTCAGAATCTGACCTAGCTCTTGAAGAGATGAGGAACAGTGGCTAAAGGGCTCTCAAAATGCTTCTTGGCAAGGAGTACAGGATAACAATCAGCTTAAGTATAAATAGCTCAGAATGTTGATAACAGGAATGAAGTTGTTGCTTCACATAATTTGTACTGCTTGCCCACTTAGATGCAATCAGGAAGTTTTTGTTACAGAACATCATGTATCAGTTTTGAAGCTGCTTTGGATACCTGCTACTTTTCCTTTGCTTGTGATGTGTTAGGAGTACCTGAGTCTCCAGAAAACTGGAGAGAGCGCATGTTTATGTAAATCAGGAATGTTCTTTAGTGTGGGCTTGGTTTCCTTAATGCAGCTGATCCTTGTGCAGATAACTGTCCTCTGTAGATGGTGATGGAAATGATGCTGATGTAAATAAAAGCTTGAGTATGACCTGTTAGTGTAGATAGCCTGTTCTGAATCTAGAGGCCATAAAAGTGTAATTTTCTCCTATAATTAGTATAGATAAAACTAAAGGATCTCTCAGCATGCTCAGTCTCAGTGGTCTGGTGCTCAGCTGTGGCACACTGATGTGTACTTGCACTAGCTACTGTTTCCAGATGGTTTGTGTCCTGTTCTGCATTTACTTAGGACTGGTTAACTTACAAGATCATGCAATATCTGGATGTGTTCGACACATTGCAAATTATACTAAGAGAAAGGTAACTATGTGAAAAGAACTGTGTAAGAATATCTTTATACCATCTTTTGCTCAGGGCTCTGTACTTTCAGTGATGCTGTCCTGACAGGGTGTTTACCTAGCTCTGACTTTCCTTTTGAGTCTCCTTTTAGTTGTGCCGTTTGCTAAATTGGTGTAATGTGCTGCCTTAAATAGACTTTCCCAATTCATTTTCATTTTCCTATGAGGAGAAAAGAGATAGCTTTCCTTGATCTGTCCCACTGCTGCTTTTACACCTTGCTTTGCAGGATTGTGGGTTTATGTAGATGAATAAAGGCAGAGTAAATGGTGGTTGTGTGAATTAAACTCATGTCTCCAGCAGAAGAGCCTGACCAATGGGTTCTTCAGCCCAAAAACCACTATCACCCTATTTCTCTACCCTTTTTTTAGCCCTACTGATTTTGGTACAAACATTAGGCACAGTGTGGATATGTGACTGCTAATATTACTCAACAATCTGTAAATATATATATAATTAGAAACTGACAAAATAATTTTATTTTAATTGGGAAACTTGAATCCTATATTTTGATATTAGCTTATTAGAAGCAGCTTTTAAAATAGCACTGGTCAGCTATCTATTCTTGCTGGTTACTGCAGACTTCATTCCTATTCTGGAGCTAACAAGGAAGGTGACAGATCTAAGCTTTCCAAAGTAGAGCATGGTCTGGAAACTTGCAGTATTATCCAAGTGAGATGAATAGATATGCAGCAGTTAAGGAATGTGCAGGACTGTAAACAAAATTCTTTTTCTTAACCAAGAAGCCTTATTTCAAAGGGAGTGTTCACCAAACTGTTTTTTGTGCATTTAATGTTATGTATTCAAGGAGCCTAAGTCTTGTGATGCAGCTTATGGTTTGCTGGTGCCTTGGTCAAACTATGTGACTTCATGTGTTTCTGTCAGCTACACTGCAATAACTATGTGCACGCTCGGCATAAAACACAAGAAGTTTTAGTATGTCTAACTAGACATGTCTTGAAAACTAAAGCTTTGCAGAACATTTGTAGAAAACTCTCTGAAGGTTGCCATTCAAGCTGAGTACTGGAAAATGCAGGTTTCCTTCCCAGAAAGTGGAAGCAGACATAGCAAGGCAGCTTATTGATGTCCTCTTGGAAAGTATTACTTAGTAAGAGTTGGACAATGCGCTGGCTGTATTTCTGAAGAGAGGCCAAAACAGGAAGGCTTGTGAGCACCACAGAATTAATCTTCAGGCACTTCTGAAGATTTGCATTTTCAACACAACTCTGCTTGTGAAACAGGGGCTATGGAAAAAGCAAACTGGGTTTCTTTCTCCAGGCTGCTTCCTGACTTATATTTTCTGTTAAAAATACTTACACCTTGTTTTTATCTTGCTAGATTAGAAGAATGTTCTCTCCTGAAGCGTTTAATTAAATGCTGGTTTGCCCCCCTCCCCTCAGATTGATTTTACTGTTAGTTTAATTGCATATCTATCAGCAATTTAAGAATGGAGGCAGAAGATTGAGCAACACCTCAAAAACTGAAAAACTTTGTCACAGCTTATCAGAACACTGAAGGGAATTATGTATTTTAGCATTAAAAAACTTAAGAGCACGTTAAACTGCTTGATCTGTTTTTTTCTGTCAGTGCAGGATTTCTTCATTTACTTTGGTCAGTGTATTGCTAGGTGAGTCAGCTACAGATTTCCAATGAACAAAAAGTAAAGGAAGGCACTTCATTGTTAAGACAAAGAATTAAACCTACCAGCAATAGAAGCTGAGTGAACTTAAAAGCAAGTGTGAGTTAAATGAATATGTAGTGTAGTCTTGCTGATGAGACATAAAATGAAGGGCCTGATTGCTTGTGGTTATTAACAATCCAATGCCTCTTTTTGTAGGATAGGGCATAGTAGCCTCAGTGTCTTGGCCCATTTCCAAATATGTGTTCATTCTCCTTCAAATCTCCTTGAAGCATCAATTGGATATGGCATTCTCTTCTTTCTTTCTTCTCATAAACCAGTATGTACTGGGGCTACTGTTTTGTAGTCCAGGAGTATTCTCCATAATAAATCTGTTATATAAACGCTAAAAGTTATTTTTTTTTGTTACAATATAAGCACTTCTCAACAAACCTTTTCCTTGCATCTCTGTGATGCAATGTAGTCCCTTCAGAGCTCATTCTGTATATTCTCAGTATACTGGAGAAAGTTGATTTGTTTTGAATCACATGCTTTTGTTTGTTAATATTTCTCTTTCCTGGCAGTTATACATATGAAATTGTTACAACCAACTTTTAATTCAGCATAAAATACCCCTCCCTTCTTTCTCTCTATATAGATATTTATTACTGATGAAAACTCCAGGGCCTCTCCTTTGAACCTGGAGATTGGTGTGTACAATTTTAGGGTCTGTGTTGTGTCTCAAGATGCAATGCAAGTGTGTCTGTCTCTTCCTTGAGATGCAAGGAAGGTTTTCTCTGTTCATACTGGACCTGTTGCTTTTCTACCAACCATCAGCAAATCCTGTGTGGGTGAGGAGGTCTGGGGAAAATTTTTCAAGGAATACAGGAAATTGGAAAGAGAAAGAAAATGTGAAGCTGAAAATAGGAATAAACGGCTCCACAATCATAGTGTCAGTGACTCTGTGAGGAATGTCTGTGCTGCAGAAGGCAGCCCAGAGTAACCAGCAGGTTGCTTTGCATGGGCCTGGCCCACCATGTAACTCAGCTCTAATACCCAGGCACGCTGGGTCCATACATGGTGTTTGCTTTGGGTTTGGTCAGAGGGATAAGGAGGACACAGTGAACTCTCCTGTCTTCACTAATGATAGAGTTACTCAGTAATTCTCATTTTGTGGGTAAGAGGAAGGAAGATGGTGGAGCATAAAGATAACTGTAGTGAGCAGAGAGCCTGATTCACTACCTTTAAATATATATATGTACTGCTTGCAAAAACTTAAATGTTGTGTTTTTCTGCCAAAGTGATAAAGTTTCTAATTGTACCAAGATCTTAATCAGGGTTTCTGAACTGAGTGACCTATAAATAAATGCAAATTAATGCTCTATGAACAATCCAGAAAGTACTGTATGATTATTCTATTTATAGAATAGTATAATATTTGCTTCATGAATTTCCCCAGAAATTACAATACAGCCATAATTTCTAGCACAAACTAAAAATTAGTCTGGATTCTATACATGCAGATAACTCTCAGCTTCCATTAAAATGTGAGAAATCTGCAACAGCATCCCACTCTGGTAAAAGTGAACAAGCACATCTCTCTCACAGGCTAACAATAAGATAAGACATCACAAGAATTTCTGCTTATTACTTTTTTTAGAAGCAAATATTATTCTTAGGAAGGTACAGAACTTGCAAATGAGACTCTTGCTCTCTGCAACTTAATCTTGCAAGAAATGTATGCTGAAAAGTGTTCTGGAAAGGAGATTTGTACCATTTTCAACTGTATAGTATGGGATGTTCTCTTTGGTGCACTTGGCAGCGCAGCTGAACAAAAAAGATAATTCCTTTTAAATGTGCATATTTATTAAAAATATTTGCATATGAAGATATATAACTTACGTGTATTTTCATGTTAGGAATGGTGTCAGACCTCTTAGGCTGGGCTGTCAGCAGACATTTACAACACTATTTGTGTGAGGCACCGTCAATCTGGGATGTCCAATGGGAGACATCTTGTGCTCAGTTCAGTGATGTAAAAGTAGTGCTTAGTGACGTTTGAGGTGTCCCAGTCACCCAAGGGTTCCCTTCCCCATTAGGCTGGCAGGTACAGTGGACCTACAGGAACCTCAAGCATTGCTGGACTGTCAGCAGGACCTGAGTGGAGTCCCTCAGGGTTCTCACATGGCACTCACAGCTATGTTTGGGCAGTGGACTGACTGTATTTCACTCCAGTTAGAGGCAATTTTTTTCTGACTTTCCTGGGACTCTGTTTTAACTTTATAATAAGAATTAAATAGTACCAGATTAAATCTCATAATTTTTTCACAGCAGCTTCTGAAATCTTGTCATCCTGGGATTATTCCTGTGTACTGCTGACTAGAATTAAATTAGAAGAGATATATGAGAAATCCCCTGAATTTTCAGTATTTTCACTATTTGTTTAATTGTTTTCTTTTCTTTTTTGTGCAATAACCTAGCTACAACTTTTATCAAAAATCCCAACCAAATAATAAAAAAACCCCAAAACACCTAAGAAAAATCTCTGAGGAAAAAGAAGGTAGAAAAGTAGAAAATTATACAAAACTCCCATTGTTCTTGTTTGTAGTGGCTGGGAAAATGTATTACTGAATTTTTGAATTGCTATATTCAGTAAGCAGCAAACACAATTAAAGGAAGAATATACTGCATCACAACATGTACTAAATTAATTTATCTTGACAGATTTCATGTAGTTTAAATAATTCATAGAGTACTTTTATTAAAATCTGAAAGGAAAAGTAATGAATTCTTGGTTGCATGGTGTCTTACTGTAAACCTCTTACATTATTAAAATTATAAATGTAATCACTTGAAACTATTGCTTCCCCCCCGCCCCCCCCAAATAAAACTGTTTAAGTTGACTTTTTGTAGCGAATGATGATATGAGAAAAGTTGGAATTAGAAGGATGTGCTTACATGTGATAATACTAGATATCTGTTAACTGTATTTTGTTCTTCACAGATGTCAGTGCAATGCCAGGACAGTCAGTATTCTCTCTACTCTGTGCAAACCAGGGCTGGGGGAGTGTAGAGGTTAAGGAAGTCACATACATTCATCCAGAAAAACAGTGACACAAATGGAAAGAAGAGTTTAAACTCTGCTCAAAGGCAAATTCTCTCTATCTGCCCTGCACCAGCACGCCTACATTGCTGTGAAATGACTTTGTCAGTGCACTGTATATTTTTTCCATTATGATTTCTTCATGGCTTTGTCTCCGGTGACTTTGTTGACCACTATTCTACATGTCTGTGTGGAATGTCTTAATCCTGTTTTTTTACCTAGATCTAGTTTAGAGTTCTTGGGAAAAGTAGGTATTTCCTGTGAGAAGAGACTTAAACTCTCTTGTTGCATGAAAACTTTACCCCCTCCTCTATATGATCTCCAGAGCATAATGATGAGAGCAGAAGATCATAACCTCTGGTGCAATGGAAAGCAGCTGGAAAAGACGTTCCCTAACAAAGAGAAATTTAGTTTTGTGTAAACTGTAACCAACTGATACAATATAAGCTGAAAACATCTTACAGCAACAAAACAACTTCTAAGGGGTATGTTTGAGAGTAGTCCTTGAAAAGTTCTATTTTCTTGTTTGAGGAGTGTGATTATGAAATAGGTGAACCAAAATAATAATAATCCTTTTCTCCTCCAATCCTTTTCTGAGAGCTGCATTTTGAAAAGTAAGCTCTGAATGGGAGGGCAGACTTTGCACTCCCTCTAAATTTCTGATGCTTTAGCTCTGCTTCTTCCCAAGGCCCTTCTCAGTAGTTTAACATGGGATATTTTTGCTATTTGCTGTGACAGCACAGTCTTCTGACCTTCTAGATGACATTGCCCTCACCCTGTTTCCTCTCACATGTCCCAGTTCCTTTGTCTTCTTCCCATTTAGTTTAGAGGTGTTGATTTTAGCATCATTACAGGATCCAGTGTCACTGGCAAGAATTCAAGAAAGGCTCCATAATGCAATAGTTGGCCATTTGCAGAGGAGGAGTATCATAAAGGGTTGTTTCCCTAAAGACCCTGAAAGGGTTCTAACCCTTTTTAATAGTCAGTTCATTTTCACAGATGCCAAATTCACATGTAGTGTTTATATGCAGTGTCTAAACCATAATAATAATATACATATAAAACATTTCTCAAAGATGTGTACACTGTAATATGTTACAGACTCTATGTTTAACCATGTGAGCAAGCTGTGCTGTAGCTGTGCACTAAAATACAGAATGCAGTTGAAGTATTTTACTCTGGTATTGAGTGCCAAACCTGTAGGATTGTCCAATAAGTGTGTGAGAGGTTTTTTTTTTCTCTCATGTCCTTCCCTGAAAGGCTGACATCCATAGGACCCCTAAGAATCAACTGGTATGTCTGTCACTGACAGTATTGAGACATTCTGGTAAGCCAAAACCTTGCTAAGGAGGTCACATCTGCAAGAACTGACAAGTAATTACAGACCCTGCGGGTTTCAGGTAAGTGTAAAAAATCTTCTCTTCAGATTTTGCTCTTATTAAGAAAGAAAACCAACTAAAAATGTCCTTTGTCTATCCTTAGGATCTTGGTTGAATGCACACATACAGAAACATGAACTCATTTGTTATGCAGATGTTACTCCAAGAAGCAATTAAAGGAAGAGTATTCAGGTTGCTATTCTTGCTGTCACTATTGGTCAAATACTGCAGTGCTGAGGATATAGTCTTTAGCTAGATCAACAGGATGGCAGAAATGAGGTAGCAGTACTACTGGGGAAAGCAAAATATTGAACAAATCAAGAAGAATAGGAGGGGCTTTTTTTTTTCCTTTTTTTTTTTTTTCACGCTTTTCTGATTTTAGTGTATTTAATATTTGTTTTGCTTACTGTCTTTGATGAGTTATAATATCCCTACTTTATGCCACCTGCAGGGAAATGACTGACCTCTGATCTTCCAGGTGTTTCATCACTGACACAGACAACAACAACCTGAGGTTGTTTCTTTTTATATAGACACAGTGTTGTAGCAGCTGACAGGTTGGACAGTTCCTTTTGAGGTCATGGATTGATGATATTATCTCCAGTCTGTAAACTTCCATTAGATTTGTGTGATGCTGCCTCATCTCTGACTACTAGTCTTCATCACATCAACTTGATAGTGAGTTACTCTGTGTGTTTGGATACAGTGCGTTTCTTTCAAGCTTCGGTTTTCTTTCCCTCCCCTCCCCCCGCCTTAAACTCTCCATTAATTTTCTTACATACAGTTTTAGAAATGTTCAAATCATAACCTGAAGGTATCTTTGAATGAGTTGAGAGACTTCTATCATTTTAAGTCACAGGAAGTCCAGGTGACCTTAAAAATGTCCATGTATTTTGCAAGATGTACACAAGATGATTTTCCTCTGAGAATATAGACACCATGTTAGCTTTTAATCATATGAGACATCACATATTTATTTATGTAATCTCTTTTTAAATTCTATCCCTAATGAGTTCTCTAAAGTGTATCACCTGGGCTCAGGGATCTGATCTTCTCTTACAAGTAGAATTCCTTCTCATCTGCAAACAGGAACACCTAGCAACCATTTCAGCCTCATAACTGCCAATAGTTTAGGGTTTTTCAGAACATTATTAGAAAACTTAGTTAAATGGGAAAATAAATGAAAACACTTTACTTGACCTTAAAGAAATATTTTCCTGCTGTGGTGTGATCCGGAAACTGTTTCAGAACAAATAACTTGTTCAAATGTTTCCAAACTGCAGGTTCTTCATTGGCTGTGATTCACACTGTACATAATGCTGATAAAGGCAGTAGAGTTACCTGCAGTTTTTTCAAATAACCCTCTGGCTTTTATCTAACACTTCTATGAAGAGTTTCTTCCATTCAGACCTTCCTGAGTCTAATTAGCTTCTTCCCACATATTTTCCAACAACATTTTGTTAGTTAAAAACTAAATGATACAGTTTGATAAACTGTTACGTGATTTTGAAGTACCTGTCTCTGGCAAGAAGGCTGTAATACTCATCTTCTGTTTCAGTAGCAAATTAAATGTATTTTATGGCATAGACTGATTTTCCAGAAATAATCTGGAGAGAAATCTACTGTTACCCAATGCATCTATTAAGGAGTATCTATATGAAGTACCATTAATATTTCAAAAGCAATTATGCCGTCTTGATATATGTGCATTAGAAAAGTTAAACTGAAGCTTAATCCATTGGAATTAAACATGGATTCCTTAAATGACATCAGTTCCTTCTCCCAGACCTCATTCGAAATTAGTGTCTTTAATTTAGGTTAGATATGGAAGTAAATTAAAATATATTTGGTTTACTTTGTATTAATTCTAAAGGAGAGCTTCCACATAGCAGTAATTTTGAAAATTCTGTCATAAATGAAAACATGACAAAATGCAAACAATTTGAGTTACACTGCTTCGTGACTTTATAAAGTACACGTGTGTGCTCATAGTTTTATGCTAGGAAAATAAAACAAGCAAGCTTGAAACGCATTCAAGCTTCACTTATCTCAAAAATTGGCTTTTTCTCAAAAAGCATCTGATGTTCCATTGCTGATGATCTAAACAGAAGATAAATTTGACAGTCGTCTTTGCAGATAAAATGGGAAAGGTGATGCTATGAAAAAGAATTATGGCAACAGCTGCTACTGCAAGAATTAAGAGAGCTGAGAACCAATCATCTCCTGAACTTCCCTATCCCACAGTAAATATGGCAATAATGCATAAGTATGTAGGTACCTGCTCTGTAGGAGGAGAATAATCTACATGGTAACATATGGAAAATCGGTATATTGCATTGGTAGGTGTTATTCATATGCTCCCTTGATCAATACAATTTTTTTTATATTAGAGGAACACTTCTCTGAATAAGGGTGAATCCCGTTCTCAGAGGTAATGGATGGTACCGTGTCTGCGTCACATAATGGTGCTCATTCATATTCAAGAGTCAGAAGCAGTACAGATCCATCCCTGATATTATATCAGCATGTGTCTTGCAGCTCAATATCAAATTAATAATGAACTGCAGGGGACAAGCATTTTTGTTCTTGAGGTCAGAGCATATACATAGCCTGTTTATAGTAAAATTTAGATAAAACCAATAAACAAATATTTTTAATAAGCTACGATTATCCAAATATTGTCTGATCTGTAAAGAACAGACTGTACAATTGCAAATTGGGATGCATTTGCCTTTGATAATGCAGGCATGAAAAAGCAGCTAGAAAAGCCAGTTTAGAAACTTTTGCTGTATGTTGTCAAAAGTCTTACATGAAGAAGATTGTACTTACAGGTAAACTTTTTTTGCATTCTTACTAGAGTTAGTGAGTTGGGAAAAGCTCCTTGCCAGGTAAGTTTAGCCAAAGTGTCCAGCTGAGCCAATGATCTCTTCCTCCAGTGGTACCCTCTAGGAGAATATTTTTTT
>VXBX01005247.1:565874-592244 GCA_013400415.1 Scytalopus superciliaris | reverse complement strand
TTTTTTTTTTTTTTCAGAGCCTGGGGAGAAAGCTAAATCAAGAGTAGAATGACACTTCCCCCATTTACTCTTCCAAATTCCAGTGTCCTGTGGGTTTGGGAATTAGGGAGCTGCAGATTATATTTGCCTTATTTATATAATAGGCCTTGGTGAAAATCTGTTCTCTAAATTATGGTTTTGATTTTTTTAACTGGCCTATGACTTTGGCACACAAAACATCCTGTGGCAAGGAATTCAACAATTAAATTATGCATTGGGTGAAAAAGTACTTCCTTTTGTTTGTTTTAAGCCTGCTGCCTGATAATTTAATTTGGCGCCTGCTGGTGCTTTTACACTTAAAGAATTAGTGAATAAAAAGCTTAAAACTTCACAGAAATCTAGTGTAAGACAAGATGTTAAAGATTATTGACATTACTTGTGCATAGCTGGCTTTCAAATTCACTGTCAATGACTAGTCTTGCAGTAAAAAGTATATGATATATTATTCTCAATTATATAGGAGTCTGTTGTGCTTGATACTGTCCAATGTAATAAGGCACTATCTCTCCTCAAGGTCATTAATGTGGAGCTTTTTAATGTCCCTTTTTTTTTTTTTTTTAAATAATTTAGGGTACATTTGAGTTGCATATCTTAAGAAAAAGAACAGATCCACATTTCCTTCAGGATGATTATAAGGCATGTGCGGTATCAGGTTTCTAGCTTTAGAAGAATGCAAATAGCAAATTTAAACACAATTTGCTTGAAAATTTTAATGTTGTAGTAGTTTATTTGCATTTCTAGTAGTTATCAGATTTCAGGAACCCAGCGTGTGTAGTTAGGTTTTAAAGTGGTCTGAAATTTTCTGTCCTTGGCTTACTACTGCATATGCACAGGCTGAGCAACGTATATGGATATATTTGAGGGAAGTGGATTGCTTTTGAGTCCGGTGATGACCTTTGCTCTGCAGAATTTATGGACTGGAATTATGCCAAGCTGGTGCCCGAGTGCAGCATGCACCTGTGTCATGGGCAATTTGGTATTTATTGTTTTCCTTTAAAAGGTGCAGCACTCAAGATCCACATCCAGCCATTAATTGCAAATTGTCTCCATAATATTTTGCTTGTTTTCTTAACAAGTATCTTCTTTGTAAGGAAGTGTGTTTCATTCAGAGCATTCAGCCAAAGATCCTTATCAGTAGTTTCAAGCTAAGGCCTGAATGCAGCAATATGCTCCATGCAGCAGCTGGAATGGTACCACAGCTGGCCTTGGCATCTGGTCAAGGTGAAGCACAATGCAGAGAGGGCCTCTGCTGACAATATGTTCCCTGGGCTTCAGCTTTGGACCCTTTGGGGTCCTGGACCAGACTAGTGATTGTATATTTGCCTCTGTCTGAATGTGTGGGTTTGATAAGTATTAGCACTGGATGGAGCTGAACTTGACTTGAACAGATTATGACACTTCAACCGATGTAATTCTCAGTTTGGTGAATTAGTCAAAGCAGCTTAACGAAGAATATTTTCTGAATATAAACTGGAGCTGGCTGCATAGCCAAAGGTAGCCAGCTGAAGAAAGTGCTGCACTTAAAAGGCTAATAGCGAGCTTTAATTTAGTGTTGCATGCAGTGCTAATATTATTTCAATTCCAAGAACTAAGAGATGCATACAATTTCCATTAACTTTAATTTGTCATGGGAGTCTTGCCTCTGATATTTAGACATATAAATATGTGCTTGTGGAAATTAACTAACAAAGGGCAGGCTTTGGTTTAAGAATGCTGCTTCTAATGTTACTTTGTCATAAATCTACAGCTGGAAAGCAGGAATTGCTCACCGGTTGTGAGTATGATAAATAGAGGTTATTATTACTCAGTTGGTTAAATATTTTGGTAGAACATAGTAACAATGGACAAGGTTTGCCAACAAGCTTCCTGAGATGCAAAGCCTTTCCCATGATGGTTCTACTGTGCAAAAAGCAGTACTGAAAAAGCTGTTCAGACCTATAGTTTGTCCTTTCATTGTATAGCTGCATGCTTATCAGAAACAGAGCAGTGGCTTGGCAGGCAGAGCACATAGTAGTAACACATAATTGAGCCTGGAATTCTGTGTTCATAAAACATGAGGGGCACATTCCCTACCCAGATAGATCCAGTGGAGGACTTAAGTTTTTCCCTTCTCCACTTCTGTGAGGAAATGTAAATGATGGTGTTGGAGTAGAGCTCTTCTGAAGTGCTGAGCTGGAAATCATGTCAGTGGCTCATGGCTAGCACAGCAGTCTTGTCTTCAGGGAAGCATGTAGTGGTGTTTCCTTGCATGCAGCCAGATGGTGTTGATATGTACACCTTTGCCAAAGAACTGGAAAACTTGTAAAAGGAAGTGCAGGAAGGTTCAAGGGGAGAGAAGATCAAAGAAATAAATAATAATGAGTAAAAGGCCTGCTGGTTCCCTGTAAGCAGGGTGAAAATAAGAGGAATTGTTATTTTAGTGGCATGGATTGCCCAGACAGGAAGTGTTTTGCTGCCTCAGTGCTTAACTCTCTGTTGGCTGGACTTTTCTCAGAAAACTGTGTAACAGAGAGGTTTTTTTCATGATTTTGGGGCTGTTGCAGACTACCTTGTAATGTCAGCTGCTAACTATAAATTTGTATAAGGAATGGATTCTGCAGGAGACTTGTGTGTTTCTAAACATTTTTATTTCTCAGCTCAGGATTAGGGAGTAGTGCCTTTTGGAGCCACTAGTGCCACAAGCCGTCTATTCAACTTTGTTTTCTTAATAATAATAATTTCTAGACTGCAGCATCTTTTGGCCATATCCAGAATGTATTGAAGAAATACATTGTAATTTCAGACAGAGTAAAACAAGTATTTTTAAAAATGTTAGAACTGCAAAATTTTGTTTTTAAAAGTGGAAGTGATTTTGGGTGAGAGCATTTGATTTTATTCAATCTTTCTAACTTCTGCCATAAAAATTATTGATGAAGTTGATGCAGGGAAAAAAAAATATTACTGGGATAAGGAGTTAAAACATGGAGATAACTTCAACATATTTAAAGATGTTGTTGGAAGCATGAAAGGAAGCCTTTTCCAGTCTCTTACAGTATTGAAATATTCCCTCAGAATGGCTAAAAACCCACACATGTAAGATTAAAACTATCCATATATAACTGAGAATAAAATTTGACACCTAACTTTGTATTTATTACAGAGTTCAGAGAAATCCTCTTAATTGTGGGAAGTGCAGTAACAGCTTGGTAATACAATCAAACTCACAATGCACATTCCCAGTGTTCAATGTTGATGCTGGAAGGCTGGAGCAGGACTGACTGACAGCAACCACCTCTCCTTTCATGAGCCCTAGTATTCTCCGAATAATGCCAGTGGATTATTCCACAGGCATAAACTCTTATGTGAGAGGCATATTTGTAACTGAAGGGAATTCTTAGAAAAGTGGTAATCCTGGAGCATGAACAGCTCTTTGTAATAATTTCTGAGGACTTTCCAACCTTTTATTCTTCATGAAAAATGCCTGCAGATTTGAATAGAATATCATAACCAGTCTCTGAGATTTCTGAGTCATCTCAGGGAATTGTGGCTTCAATTCCAGTAACAGGAGCTCTGTTATCAACTTTTATGGGTCTGCATGCCTTCTATAGAACAGTTCCTTAAATTTAATAATACTGGAATAAAATGAAATAAATCACTCTCAATTTAATTCTATTTTGGAGGGTAATTTTTATAGATCCCTATTAAATTCTAGGCAACACTTCAATGATGGAGGTTTATCTTGTCTTTCAATAATATTAGACATAAAAGATCTCAGGGGGTGTCTCCAATGAATAATGCTTGCTCTCTCCTAGTTCCATAAGAAGGAGTGTAGCAGAGAGGCATGTAATTAGCTTGGTGCAGTGCCACACTACTGCTGCCATACTGCTCCTGGCAGTGGAGTTAATATGTCTTTTTTGGTGCTGTGCTGATAATCCAACTCACGCAGAACTAGGCGTGGAGTTTTAAGATGTCATCAGGTTATGCAATACAGAAATGTTCTGTGATCTTACCAGTAGCTCTTTTTATGGAATCTTACTGGAAAGAAAGGAGGATGCCATAGTAAGAATGCCAGTTCTCAGGTACTGTTGTTTTAATAGGATTACTACTGAATCACCAGCCTGTTTAATTAGACCTATAAAAGTTATTTAGCAAGGTGTGGATTTGGGCTTGGGGGGAGAATATCAGGAGCACAGCATGTCTGGAAAAGTGTCTATAAAAATCCGTCTATAAAAGTCGCTTACTATGTGGTCTAATTAAGGTTTGGATACAGCACATACATTACAAAACAAACAGGTTCGTTTCTGTTTGACGCACTTTATTTTTATAACTTGATTACAAACTGAAAGAGTTTGTTAATTTAGTCTTAGTTTAGGTATACAGCAGAAAGCAGTGCTTGTCGCTGGTTTAGATCAACCCTACTCCAGGCATTCTTTGGAAAGAAACATAACTGAATCAAGTTGTATCAAATAACTGCTTTTTCAAATAGTTAATTTGCTTTTTTTTGTTGGTATAAAGTTAGGTTATAAACACATCAATGATATCCAGTTTTAGCCTGAGGGAAGTTAACATATGCCCGTGTCTGGAAGACGGAAAATAATTTCTAAAATGTGGAAAACTGAACTGTAGAAGCTTGATGGGGAAACTATCACAAGAATGTTTTGAGTTGCATCTGCATTGAAGAAAAGCACAGGATGGTCTGACTGAGGATGGGAGAATGGTCACACCACGTTAGTGCTGTTGCAATGAATGTTTCAGCATGAACTTGCCACAGCTATCAAGTTTGTGTTCAGTTACAGCAGGGAAAATGTAAACTAACCCTGAAGTCATACTACTGCCACCACTCACAAGCAGTCTTTACTATATATCATGAAATTATTCAAATTTTTTGACATGGTTTGTTGCTCTTCTTTAGATCTTGTTGTCAGTAGTGTATTTTTTAAGAATGGTTATAAGGAATGTTTGTTTTTTCACAATGAAGGTGGTCAAACGCTGGAGCAGAACTCTGAGAGGCCGTTCAATCCCCATTCAGAACTGACCTGCACTAGGCCCTGACCAAACTAACGCTCAAGTCAGTTCTGCTTTGGGGAAGATGTTGGTCTTCAGGCCCCTTGCTAACTGAAACTATTGCATTATTTGATATTATAGGGCCAATGCACGTGGCCAGCCTATGAGGCATAAGATGGGTCACTTAGTATGGCTGATAAAAAGACATAGTAAAGAGCAGCACTGAAGTCTTCTACCTACAGATGGTGACTGCAGTCAATTCCAAATAGAAGAGGCAGTCTCTGGAGCTATTTTGGTGTTGCGTTCCTTGTTCAATAACCTTTAATGGTTGTAAGGTGACAGTGGCTACACTGGCTCACCTTGGCTTCCCAAACAAGTAACCAGCTCCATGTACTGAAGGCGAACTCTCTGGTTATGTCTAGAGTACAAAGCGTAAATAATATCAAATACTACAAACTGTCAATATGAATACCTGATGGCACTGCAGAAATGAATTTTAAGTAAAGCAAATCTAAATCTAACACAACTGCTTTGCTTATCTTCTTCAGCTCTGAGGAACAGGTTATACATCAGATGTTCTCTAGTCTTGTTCTGGTGTGTTCTCTGCTTTATCTCCTACATGCACCTCTTCTGCTGCACTGCTCTTATCTGCTGTAGAAAAGTCTAAAATGAAATCTCAGTGAGACACCAGATATCTCCAGGTGTCTCAGTAGCTTTTCAGAAAGAATGAGCAGTGCGTTATGCAGGTATGACATCGCACTTCTACTTTGGGGAACAGGAAAAAAAGAAAAAATTGTAACTAAATCTGTCTGCAACAAGCTTTGGAAATAATGGGGATCAGCGGGTGTTGGGTTACTGGGTGAGAACAAATTTATGGCCTAGGAAAAATAATCCTGATGGGATATAGCAGGATTATTGAAAATGACAAGATACAAGGTTCTGCTGGATATTTTTTTGCTATGGTAAATGCTGGCTGTGGTTAAAAAGATTGTCTGTCTGGCTCTAGATCAAAAACCTTGTCTTTGCAAACTTGTAAAATTCAAAGAGGAAGAAGAAAAATCAAGAAAAAAAATATCTGTTTTTTTTTTCTGTTTGCCTGTCTTCCTCCACTCTTCCAGCTTCCCACACAAGTCCATAATGGGTTGTAGCAGTATGTTCTTTAGAGCACAAGAACTGTTTTACACCAATCAAGTTTCTAAATCTAACTAAGTAAAATTTTTATCAGTCTTTTCTAGCAGTTGCCATGTCACTTTTCTCCTTGTGCTGGAGAAGGTTACTACAAGTGAACTAACACTATTGCCCCATGGTGACCTCAAGGTCTGAGAGGACTACTGAAGTCAGATTCTGACTGGCGTTGGTGCTGGCATTTGGTACTGTTAAAGAGGAATTTAATGGAGCTATGCTGATTTATATATGTGGAGTACAAGGCCTTTCATATGTCTAGTTTCTACTGTTTTATAGCTACTTTTTATTTTATTGCTGACCAGCAGCCAAAGTGATTTCCTTTCATCTTTCTCTGGCCAAGGTCTGAGACCAGTGTGGCAGGTCATGGGAGAGGAGCACACTGTCGTGGTAAAGGCTATGCCAGGGGCACGTGCAGCTTTTAGCAGAGGCGTGCCCAGGAGCAATGGGCTCTCTGGGTGTTGTGCTGCAGCCCTTGCTGAGACAGCCTGTCCATCAGGGTGACAAACAGCAGAGCAGGTTGAGCAGCCGTGTGGAACCCGTGCTGTGGCTCACTGGGACAGGTTGCAGCACTCAGCTTAGACCGGGTTTGTGAGGGTGGTAACGCTCACCCTGGGTGCTGTGAGAGGCTTCCCAGTGTAGTGATCCTCTTCTGTCTCACTCTGGTTTAAACCTGTCTTAACTCTCTTGACTTCAAGAGTGCCTGCTTCTGCCACAAAGAGAAGTGGCTAAAGAATTGAGACCCTTCTGGCTCTGGCATTTTCAGTCCTATTTTCTCTTGTTATTTTTCCAGCTTTCTGTTTAACCCTCCTTGCCAAAAGCTCTCTTTGGTGACGAGCAAACTAATTGGCCGGAGGAGGTGTCATCAAAAATTCATCTCAGATAATTAGACATTGAGCTATCATTATCCTTGAGGTTCAATTCATTTTTGTTTTCATTAGCTGTGTGGTTCCCTGTGGTAGATATTTCTGTTAATTTCTTAACTCGGAGGGGGTCATGAGTCCTGGCATTCTTTCAGACGTGCTTCTCTTGCATGTCCTTGCTTACCTAGCAGGAGTTGGGGAAAAGCACTCCATATTCATGCTGTATATTCATGATTTTATCTGTTATTTAGGACATCTTATGTAAGAAACAGACTTTGATAGAGAGCTGACAAATTCAGTGCCACGTAGTTTGTGAAGGAGCATTTTTGCTTTTCCAGTATTTTCAAATAAATGTCATTTCAAACAGCTGTTGATAGTGTTACAAAATCCCATTTGCATTTTGTGTAATTCTAATTACATAGTAATTAATTTCTGATACAATGGCAGATTAATGTTAGAATGAAGTCCTTGAAATATTTTACTGCTTTATGTGAAGCAGCACTCTTGGTTATGAGGCCTTACATAAGAAAGGAGTATAATAAGATTTCTGCCAGCAGAGCCTTAGTGCTTTTAAATTTTTTAATCCAACACTGAAATTTGAAAAAAAGACAAAATACTGGCAATTCCACAGTGAGGAATAATCTGCCTTTGTCATAAAGAAAATCCTTAATTTTCTTTTTCAAGATGCTGTTCTGTATGTTGTAGTAATAAATAATTATGAGTAATAGAGACAACAAAACAAGGAATATGTGGTGGGGTGGTTTTTTTTTGTTTGTTTGTTTTGGTTTGTTTTTTTTTAAATACTAGTATTTTGGAATTTGTTCTCATTGTCAGTGAATAATCAGAAACATGAAAATATTTGCACAAAACATGTACCTAAAATTTTTTCTTGAATCAGCTGAAATAGTAATTGGAAAGTCATTCTGAAAGGGAAGTTGCAAATACTTTGCATGGTTGGAAGAAAGTTAACTTAAGATCAGTATGCTTTTACAGAAAATACAGATGCTGATAAAAATGAATATTTTAACTGAAGGAGTTTCCATTGTAAATACTTGTTATATTTTTTATACACTTTATATGCTGGAAGTGTAATGTTGTTGGACTGCATTTACGTATTTAAAACAAACATATTTTGAATACATTTTTAAAATGTATTCATATTTTCTGAACACCTGCACACTCAGGTTTTTATAAGACACAGAAAATTGTATCACCTGTCTTTAGAAACTTGAGTAAGCAGTCAACAGTAATTATTAGCCCTGATGCCCTTGATTAAAATGCTTCATGGCTTTTCTCTCTGGCTGTTGATTGCTTCCTGCTAAGAGAGGAACTGTGATGCTTTTCATACCTTAGAGATGTGGAAATTGCTTGCAGAGAGCAGTTGATTTACAGCTCTTGTCTGTCCTGTATATGTACCCCTTATAAATTTGACATCGTACTCAAAATGCAGTGGTACGCAAGTAAGTTGTGATCAGGTTTCACCCCGTGCCTGCCATGAGTAGCTCACATTTGACATTCACTGTGCGAGTGCTGGTAACAAAGCATGGCCTGAAGCAGAGTTAAATAAACAAGACCCTGCAATAAGTCTAGAGTTCCTGTTTGTTTTTAATCAAATCTGGTTTAGTTTCTTGGGAAAAGATCTGCATGTAGTTTTACACAAACATTTCGATGAGCAGAGAGCTGGTAGGGGAGATAGGTGGGGCCATTAAAAACAAACTCAGCTTAGTGTTCAGCATCACCAGTTCATCCTACCTGTTGTGAACCTCCATTGAGTTTAGTACTGGATTTCTGCTGGCACACTCATTGCCTTTGGCTTCAGTGGAGCTCTGCTGATGGGCACCAGCTGGAAATGAGGCTGAGGAAAATGGGAGCTTTCTAAAGCTGTGTTTATTAAGATTACTTATCTTCCTCTTGTTTCTGGCTTTTACTTCTGAGTTATGAGCAACAAAGCCATATACTGTGTAGGGACATAGATTTCCCAGTGGTTTTATTTTACGTTGTTCAAGGATATGTCATTTTTTCTCTAAAACTTGTAGGCTCTCTTCTCCATGATGTGCTGCTTTACCACATTACTCTGGGGGCAACTATTCTCTTCTGTAGGCTTAAAGTGGATGGAAAGATGAATGAGGGTCACTGTATTTCTCCCCTCGGCTAAGGAAGCAGAGCGCCCCCTTTACTAGTGACTTGAACCTAGTCAAAATTTCATTCTAGCATGTTAGCAAGTAGGCTGATAATTAAAAATGTCAATTTTTTTCATCAGTATTATCACTTGCAAGCTTACTAATGATGTGAAAATGTTTTAAGGAATAACAAAGCCAACTAGTATGAAGGTTGTGTATTTTTATTATTATTTTAAAAACAGGTTGAAATTAATAAAAATAAACAAAAATCGCCAACTAACATTTCTACTTTAAAAATGTGGCATCATCTTTTATCCTGAGAGCACCTCAGCCATTAGAGTGAAACAATATTGAAGAATTCATGGGCATCTTCACTGCTAAATAACATGGTAAAAGGACATTGAGACCTTCATCTTTCTTTGATAAAGTAAAGTATTTTTGAAATGAACATCTTATCAGATCAGAAAAGCTGGTAATATTGGCAGATCAGCACAACTCAGTTATGTCAATCTGACATTTGATCATAAGTAATGTACTTTTGGTAAGGGAGAAAGTCAAAGTGAAGGACAACACAACTTTCATATGCAGCATTCCAAACTCAGAAAGATGATCTTTTTAAAACGTTTTCCTTTCCATTTCAAGTACCAATCCTACTCTTATATTCTCATGAAGTGATTTCTGTTCTTGCCTTAACATGTCTTCTGGATCCAGACAGAATCACAGCATATTCTGAGCCTGGAGGGACCCACAAGGATCATCAAGTCCAACTCTTAAATGGATGGCCCATATGGGGAACAAACCTACAACCTTGGTATTATTACCACCATCCTCTACCTAACTGAGCTAATCTCCCTCTGTATCTGTTAGCTCAGAAACATTCAAGTCAAGGGAAGTTTGAGGGGTTTGAGGGTTTTTTTCCAAGTCATTGCTGTATCTAAACGGTTGACTGAAAAACTTTTCCTAATTAATTGTCTTGGTGATCTGAGACTTCTTTTGAAGGAATATTTGTCTTTGAGTATCCCATCATCACTAGTGATACTTTCATGTCTGATATCAATACAACTTTGATAGATAAAAGAGAGCACCTCTTCCTAGATATTAACTTCACTACTGTTTTCTTGCATTACAAGAAAGTTTCCTAACCTGGTGCTCTCTGCAGCTTGTAGACAATTCTCCTTGTTAAGAGTATTATCCTCCTGAAATATACAGCACATCATGTTTTCTGTTCCTACTTGTGTCCTGTGGGACATGAGTCAGCTTCAGACCAAGTACCTGTATAGTGGAATAGATCAGATATAAATTGATTTATTAGGCAAAGCAGTCAGGCTCTACTAATTGTACTTAATCAGTGGCTAATCTATGGCTTTTGGCTTGCAGCATAGGTGAGGCAGGCTTGCATTTGCCCACAGCATACATTGTAGACCTCTAATTAACATGCACCACTGCAAGTAAATTCAGTATAAATTTTCATTTCATAGAGATTTGTACTGATAAGGTAGTATTTTGTCAGGCAACATGAACCCCTGTCCTTTAACTAGAGGCCAGTTTGTATATGCTGCATTAATGGGCACTTATAATGGGCATATATATATATATATATATACATATAGTGGGCTGCATTCATGGGCATTTATCAATAAACCTTGAATACAAAGAGTATGTACAGGGTTCTATAAATTATAAATAAAATGTACAAGTATCTTCTGGTAAATTAGGGAACATTCTTGCTTTGATGACAATGACTTGATCAGCTTTTAAAACAGTTTGTGAATGTAAATCTTGAAGTTCAGAGTAGCACTCAGATACAGTTTAGAAGCCCTGGAAATCAAGCTCCCTGTGAAGTTTTTGCTACTATTTGGGAAAATGGTCTTTTTCTCATATTTGCTTCAGGCTAAAACCAACAAGAACAGAAATATGAAGTCATATTATTTTCAATTTTAATAGGATATTTTTCATTTTATTGTGCTTATTTTTTAGGTATGCTTATACTGAGCCTTTGAAAATGAGACTAACAACAAACAACAAAGCAATTAGACTTTATAAATGATTGTGTTTATGCAGTTAGTAGCCCCCACCCTGAATTTCAGAATCACCTCCAGCATGTCTGCATCTTTAAGAGATCACCCATTTGCAAAGTGGGTGAGTGTTTCCTTTGGGCATTTCTCAAGACCTGTATGGCCCATACATGCATTGCCCCAATGACATATATGATCCAGCATTGCATTCTGCAGTGCTTTGATACCTGCAGGAAGCACAGAAGCCCTCGTGACTGACTTCTAAGTTACGTGATGGAGCATTTTGCTAAGCTGGTTTAGGATAATCTGAAATTTGCAGGTTTTCTCAAAGTAACTTCTTTTAAATGCCCTGTTAAAAAGCAGAAGGAGAAATTATTGAGAAAAGAATAAGTACTTGTTTTTCTCCCAGAATACACAATTGTTGAGATGAAAACGGCAGTAGCTGCCTGCAAAATGTTTCTAAATACTCTCGTGTACCATCTCAAGCAGGAAAAGATATGGTGCTCTGGATAGAAAAGAAGTTACTTATTCCTGATGTATCATAGGCAGTGCAAAATCAGAATAAGGCATGAGAAAAGTCTTATCAATTATATTTGCTTCAGTGTTCCATGTTTATTGTGTTTATAATCAAAATGCAGATAAATGAGTATGGGACTAACTATCTGACATTCAGTGATGGTGAAGTGTAGGGTAGGATGGGCTTCAAATATCCTCATTAGGGCAGTTTCTAAAGGTTGCTAAGAACCTTTAGCCTGAAATCTGGTGCTACTTCTCAATAAGCTGGAAATACACACACAAAATAGCATTAACCTTGAAATGTGAGATCTTTTTGTAGCCCTCTTTCAAACAGAGGAATAATCTGACTTTTGAAATAGAGCCAAAATATTTCCCTAGTCATTGCTTGACTTCTTGGTATGGGGAAGTCACAGATCTTCTTTTTCAAATACTGGTATTGAAAAAAAGGAGTAATTTTTCAAGAATATGGCTACTGTCATCAGAATTTACCATATCATCAGAAAAATTATATTCATTAGCAGAATTCTACAGCTATCTGCCAATCTAGCCAAATAATTTAAAGTGTATTAAATCACTCTTGCCAGTAGTTTTATAACATGCTAATTATTTTATATTTATACCTAACAGAAATTATCATCCCCAGGGTCTTTATCCTGGTTGCCATTTTTAGCAAGACAATTATGGCCACATTTTGTTGTCTTGGCTGATATTTGGGTTTTCTGCTGTTACCTCCTCCTTTCTTTGTCTTCTAGGCACTGCCTGCTGCTTCTCTGCAGTGAGCAGTTACTTCCCCTCCTTTCAGCCATATGGTCTGGAGACACAGGAAGGCAGTGCCTTTCCCCATGACATGGTGGGAAGAGGGGAGTCAATTAACCATAACTGTGAAGACCTGGAGATATTTCCCCCAACCTGTTTTCCTTAGTGGTAAGAGAGAAACTTTGGCACCAACCTTTCTTCCTTTAAGAGAGATTAAACTCTCTGAGTCTGAATTAACTGGAATGAAAACTCACCACCAGTTTGTTCCTGGCAAATAAATACCTGTATTTACTCAAGCAGTGAAAGAAGCTCCTGTGAAAAAGAGGCTAGTAAGCAGTCTGGATAGAAATGGGGTCAAGGTGGGACAGAAGCAAGCAGTAAACATGACATAATATTTAGAGTCCAGCTACACTGAAATTTTAGTTTAGCTGTGCCAGAGGCTCTTGATCTAAAAGTCAGAAGCCAATATATTTAGTCTAATTGTGAGCTGGTTATACCTACTGCAGATCAAAATCACAATTGTTTTGTGAATATATTTACTGTATTTGTTAGAATGATAAATATTTACTTCCAGAAAAGAGGAATTTATATACCTCTCTGTGAGAAAAGTGGTATCTAATAGTTGCAATACACCTTTTTTAATTGAACTGGTGAGGTTCTTATATAGGAAATGAATGATCTTGTGGCCATAATTATAATACTGTTGACTTAATTTTTGGGTCACATATAATTTAGTAAATTTAGTGTATCGCTGTCACAGTTTATGAGGACATATACTTGGTCTGAGCTAGATCACACTAATCTCCCAACTTTTGGTCAGTGGTGGCAGGTTTTCAGTGACCTGTTTGCATTCCAGCATTCCTAAAGTCTTTCTCTAGTTTTTCAGTGTCCTGGCATTAGATTATGTCCTAAGGTTATCATGATCCCCTAAAATATTTTGTTCTAGATGTGCATTGTCTCTTTATGTATCTTCTAGTTATTTTTAAGGTAAAGCAAAATGAGGTTGGCAAGAAAATTTTTTTCTTGTTTCTATCTACACTTCTTTTGGTTTGGATAGGAACATCTCTTAAGGAACAGATGGAGTCATTTGGTAAATAACATGGAGGACTGGGAAAGGAGATTATTTCTAAAACCAAAGGGAATATAGTTTTTTTATCATAATGTCTGGCCTGGATATGAAATGAGTCAGAGACTTGAAGTAAATAAAAAGGAAACTTGAAAATAAAGGTCACATGCAATTAGAATCACAGGAATGACTTGGGTTGGAAGAGACCTTAGAGATATTAATAAGGTTAGTGGGAGCTATTTTTATTTATCTTTGCATCTCTCAAATGACTACAGGATAATGATTCTGTGAAATTGTTATATTAAAATGAAAGAATGAGTCCAAGGTATGTGTCAAAACGTTTTTAAAGACAGCACTCAAGGCCTATTTTGGAAAAGGTGACAGTTATGGGTTTTTTGTCCAGTTTGATGATAAATACCAATACTATTCTTAAAGAAGGCCACAGTCATTGCTATTCAGTAGAATAGCAATGTGTTCTATTTTGTATCTTCCCTCAGCCTACAATTTGCTATCTACAAGGCATATTTAAGAGCAATGATGTTTCCATTCTTCCTAAGGAACATTAAATCTGCCTATTATTAAGGACTCCTGCAACTATAAGCAGAGCTCAGAGATATTCAGACCACAAGCAGCCCAGAAATCCCATCTTACCAGGCAGCTTCCATCTGCTTTGCAACCCTCTGTTGCAAAATGCAGAGCTGGTCCTGCAAGGAGCTCCTGCAGATCCCAGCAGGCAGTAAAGCTGCTCAGCACCCAGAATGATGCCAAGATCTCTCTTTCTGCAGTTCCCAGCTTATGGCACATGAAGGTGTAAATGGCCCCAGTGCTTTGAAAGTGCCTGTTCCATTGTTTACAGTGCATCAGAACTGGTTTTTTTGGATGGCTACGAGTATTTGACTTGGCCTTGGAAGTCTTAACTCATTGCTTCTTTGGATATCAGCTTATTAGAAGGAGAAAACATATCCCAGAGAGCGAGCAAATACAAGGGAGAGATAGATCAGTGTTAATCCTTTGGCCTAAAAGTATAGGAAAGCTTTCAATTGAAATGATCAAATAGGTGTGATGAGGTTTTTTTTAAAAATCTGATTAAAAGCTAATGAGCAATATGAATACAAAATATTATTTGTCACTTGAATCAGTAATTAATTTAATAATCACAGACTGAGATGTCTTCAAATAGCTAGTTCTAAATAAACTGGGTTGACATGATGTCAGCTTGAAAAATCAGCCAGATTTGAAATGGATATCAAGGATGCTTTCAAAAAGTCTATTGCAGCAGTAACTGTGTTAGATAGAACTAGGTGGATGCATTAATAATTGAGCTGTCAGATTTGCTATACAATTTACATGTCAAGTGTCAATCTGATGGGCTATCTTGATAAATCCCTTCAAACTATTCTCTTAGTTTAAAAACTTTCTTGTTTGACAGCTCAGATTTAGAGAGTTCTAGCTAGCTTTTGAAACTAAATACAAGGTAACGTCTTAGGACATGGAAAAGTAGTCCTTACACTTGGAAATGGACCCTGGAAGTCAATAGATGAATTGCCATATATGATAATACCTCAGCAGTCAGGGGTCTGGGCCAAATGGGGAAGTGCAACGGCACTGTGGTATGAACCCCTTGCTCCTCTGAAGGAAATTATTTCCTCTTTTGTTGCACACTTTGACTTTAATGGGATTTTTTGTATCAGCTTCAATAATTGCAGTGGACCGTAACAAAGCAGATGGGTGTGGGTTTCAAGACATTTTACTTAGGCAGAGATTATTATTTAACTGTTTAATCATCAAATATGTGTGTGTTTGGGGTATTTTCTCTTTGCACCGAAATTGTTGTACTGTTGCATAGAGGCACAATTGTGTCATCACAGTGAATAAAAGCCTAAGAAGTCACATGTAACTCTCCACTAGTTGAAGCTGCAGGTGTGTGAGCAATATTCTTCTGCCATTAGGCCATGTTAGCAGCAACATGGACAACTCTTTGTCCTAGATCAAAAGACTGTGATTATACTTTGTACTTTTTTTATGTCACTCTGTCAGACTGTAAAATCTGAAATACTTCATCTTGCATTTAAGAAATGGTTCTGTTTCTAATCTTAAGGTGACGTTCTTGTAAAATATTCATCTTCATATATCAACATCTCTTTAAATATTGCTGTGATGAGTTAAAGAGGTAAGAAAAAATAAATAAAGAAAAGAGCCTATGGTTTAATGTTTAGTATGGGTACTTAATCTTTTCTTTTGACTGATATTGTAGAATATCAAATAAATTACTGGATAAGGTTTATTATTTAATGCAGGAATTTATATAATAAATTTCTGCTTTACAGGTATATACGTAATTTGGATGTAACACCATTGTTAGCACATCTTGTGAATTTATGGTTGCTTTTTTTTTAATTGAACATCAGGTAAGCTTTCTAAATTACAGAGATTAATTATTACTACTGAACATTATTATTAGTAGAGCTAGAAGAAGGTGTACCTCAAGTTATTTTGTGGAAAGAGAGAGAGGTTTTGTTTGATAATAGTGGCAAATTTAGTTCCCTGTGTTGTCAGAGAATTCTGAATAGACTAAGCCAGAAAAGGAAGTGAATGGAAAAGAGGGGGGTGGGGAAGGAGGAAAAGCAGAAAGAGAACAAAAAAGGAAGGAAAATGTAGAGAAAATAGGAAAAATGAGCACCAAAAGTGGAAACTGACATCTTAATGCTGACCAAATCCACAAGTTTAAGTCCCCCTATCCTCCATACATGCCTCTAGCAACAAAAATGATTCTGCTTTGCTGAAATTCCTTGTGCTCCTATGACTTGTGCTTTTGTGCATGACCATGACTGCAGTGCTCTAGCTCTGCTGTGACCTCTTGGTGCTATTCTAATACTGATGATAACAGATTATGTGATAGATGATTGTGTGTCTGGGGTATCTAGAGAAAATTCTTACAAACACAGAGACAAGTGGGAATGTGGAACTGTTTTAACTTTAGTTTCTACTGTACCAAGTTGGGCACGGACTTCTTAGAGGTGAAATGATAGGGCATTAACCACTATATTACTTTAGTGTCTCCATCTGCCAGCTGGTTTTATGAACCACAAGAGATGATGGCATATCCTTAATATTCTTTGACAGTACAATATTTTCACTTAGACTGTCTATTCCAGAATGATGCTTCTCTGATAGAATGGCCAGTCAATCTCACAGCATGATAGAAAACAGATGTAAGATTAGGATGCAAAGTAGTTTTCCAGATACTTGGTCCCAGCATGCTGTACAACCCAGCCCTAGAGTTAACCAGGCAAGTGCTGACACATGTCTTATAGCAAAATATCACTCACAGCCACAGTTCAAAGGCCTTGCTACCCTCCAGGGCAATTAATACAGCATCACATTCAATGGTGCTTGAACCAAATCCATCGAACTCTCAGGGGAGGAATAGCAAAGCAATCTCAGAGCTCAGACATGAGCAGCATGCTGCTGCAGCTGAAGTTTCAGTCCCTAAGAGCTGAGTCCTTCCTCAAGAATTCTTGTGTGACAATGCATTTTAAAAAAGTAGGTTCTTCTGTCATTAAAATTTGCGACAACAGCCTCATTAGTGTCATTAAATAAAACTTCAGACTCTAGATGTGGCTTTCCACTTTTAAAAATATTTATCACAGGGATTGCTCCAAATGTATTTCCCTAAGTATTTGGAAACTGGTTTTTGAATGAGAATTCTGAAGACCATTTAGAACCAATAAATGAAAGATTTATGCTGTACAGATATTTTTCTAAAATGAAGTTATATGTATACATTCAGTGACTGTGTTAGTAATAGTAACAGCTAACCACAATAACTTTTGCTTCAAGTAAGTACCCAAAATGATCACTTTTCATTTTAGAAATTATGGGCAGATTTGAATGTTAATGCTTGTATTGTGCAGCATTTATTCAACTAATGGTGCTATTGAAAGTACTGAGGCATCTCCTAGAATAATTTAGTACTTGGCATGAATGAGATTTCATGGTCACCTTGTAAGTGGGACCCCTGGAATTAACTATGTCTGTGATATAATTGTGTTATGCTATGGAGTGCAGGGAATAACAACAAGTGGGTTTTAATTCCTGATTTCACTTCAGTGGTTCCTGCTTCAATTTCTATTTGTTTAGTGTAGGAATGATGTGCTCCCACTGATCCTTCTGTAGTGGTTATGAGAGTTTAGGGAGAAAGGAAAGTTATGTGTAGCTGTGCTTTGCACTCTACTGGACATGAATATTAAACTGAATATTTTTACTCAAACAATTCTTGGGAATTCCCAGATTGGCCATATCCAGCAGGAACAAACAAGTAGTCCAAGTTTCATTGTAATTAAAGGTAGAGAAAACAAAAGAACAAAAGTTTAGTGTTTTTATTATTTAAGAAAATTACTATTTTAGTGGTGGCTCCATACACCATAGTTTTTCTATGAGGAGAAGCTGTGCAATTCCACAGGATGCATGTTGTGCTATAGATTAAGTGTTTATGTTGGTCAGTTTAGTACAATGTGCATGCTTGTATTTATTAATTTTAAAATTACGTTTTTTTATTCCTTGTTTCAGATCTTCACGGTCAGTTCCACATCAGAATCTCCATATCTGTTTTTCTCCTCTATTACTTCCTCTCAAGTATCTAAGTTTCAAAATTATCTCATAACCAAGCTTGATTCCTCACACTCACATGTCATTTCCATGGATGTGGACAAAGGCAGCTGCTTCAAACTGCTTCTTACAGCAGAGGTGCTGGGACTTCAGAAACCCCAATAACACATGTGATATTACTGAGCCTTGACAGGAAGGGAATGATTGTGATATCAAATCATGTTTTTTTGGCCAATATATTAGTCCCTCTCATACATACTGGTATTAGGAAGTTCTGTCTTTAAATCTGCAGATTATATGATTCCTTAAAGTGGGGAGTATTGCATATAAATGATTGCTTTGATTATTCTAAATATTTTAAAGTGTCTTGTCTAGTGAGCATAGCTGACATTGCTGGGTAAAATATTTTCTTAGATTTTTTTGCTGGAAAATACTTTTTCCCCGTGGGAAAGCTGGTTGTCACCTGTAGAGTATCTTTCCTATAAATTATTATTTTGATCATTTGTGCTCTCAGTTAAGCAAATTCATCCCTACCTAATCACTCTAAAACAAAAGTTTGAGGATCTGTTGTCACGTACTTGCTTCTTTATCTTTGACTATCAGAAGCTCGTTGCAAAGCAATGCAAAAAGGCTTTTTGTAATTCCTAGTTCAGAACAAGTAGTTGGTGTGCTAGAAATTGCTTGGTAAAAACCTTTGTGCTGTATTAAAGCTTATGGAGGTAAAATGTATGACAAGGTCTATATACGTTCAAAAAGATTCCAGGAAACTACTACAGCTGTTTGAAAGAAACTAGCCTGAAATTATTTTTGAAAGTCATGATTAAAAAATCAAAACTGAGTTTTTGTCTTTATTCATGTATTGTCCTCCATTCCCTGTAACTGATTGTGTTTAATGGGCCTCTGATGCCTCCCTTTTGTATGACTCTCCTTTCGTAGCTCGTATTACTTTTATTGCCTCTCTCTAGATCAAAGGCATAGAAAGAAGAAAAGGAAAATGGTGTCTAAGAATTATGTCTGCAATCTTTCACATTTTGACATTATTTTTCTAAATATTCATACCTTGATTTAATGCAGCTTTTGCTAGTTATAATTTTAGGAGTCACTGTAGATAATTCTTCACTATCCTGGGTATCCTAGCCTTTCATACATTTATAGGAGTTAGTGCTTTGCCAGCCTCAGTGATAAAAATTCAAGCCAAATATATTTAGGGATTCTAAATGCATTTCAGTTTCTTTCTTGAAATTTTATTTGCCATGTGGCTATTCAAGCCAGTATAGCTTACAATTTTATTTTCTTTTGAAACTTTGAAAGCTAGAGGCATGACTGTTTTTCTAAAAGAATGCTGAATTGTCATATGGCTACAGGCACTGATGATTTTAGAAAAAACAACAAACGTTGTGAATAAACAGTAACCCACTTCCATATTTCATACCTTGTAGTGCTTGTTGTCTCTTTGCCCAGGATGAAATGGAACTCCTGGGCAGTGTGGGGATATGTATCTTGTAAGTACTTAAAACTACTCTCTCAATTACATTTGCTATTCTTGGGAGAAGTTTATTGCCCTCGGGTGTAGAGCTGTATAGGTGGGCAACACATGTATATCTGCAGGAAGTGATCACTCAGATTGTACAGTTTTTGTCAGTGTACTTTGGCTCCCAGGGAAACTGAGAGAGCTCCTGCCTTTTATATGAATTCCCACAGCCTGCTGGTTGTTGTGGCTGAAGTTCTTACAAGGAGTGGCTCTTTTGTTGTAGGTATTAGCATGAACTTCTCCACAGTGCTGTGATCTCTTTGTCCTCCTCTTCCCATGCCAAACCTTTCTCTCATCCACAGGTTTGGCCTCTTTCAATAGTGATATCCTTACTAATGCAGTGTAAGTAAAACTTGTGATGGTGTAATTCTTTTTGCTAATGACTGCATAGTTGAATATAATCTTATATTAATCTGTCATTTATTATCATTGCATTTAGAAATAATAATAATAAAAGGATATTTAGAAATTAAATGAGCCTGAAAGATGTAATTTTAAAGTGAAATTGTACGTTCTCTAAACTCTGTTTGAAAGTACAACTCTATCGAACAAAGGGGGCGGGGGAAAAGTCAGTGGGGAACATGGTTTGGATTTCATACAATCTTGAAAACCATGGCTGTTGTATTTTCCTCTGATTTTCAGCATGCATGTTTCCACAGGTACTTGTAGTGGAAAAAAATTGGATAAATTTAAGTACTTCTACAGCACAGCATCATTTTCAAAGAAACATGAAAATCTTTTAGAAGTGTTATTTCAACAGAGCAGTTAATTTCTGTAATTGGTCAGACTTGCGAAAGGTCATGGATTTGGTGTCTAGTAACAGCCTGAGTTATCTTATAACTAAATAAAGCAACCTGTTTCAGGCTTGACCTCATTTTCATATATACATTAGGAAAGCCGGTGATTGTAAACACAGATGGTCTAACACATCATGTCATGCTGCTGCCCTTGTGTTGGAACACGACTGAATCTTGCATTGAGAATGAGGATTATTATGTCAAATGAAGTACTTAATTAAGAACAGATTTCAATATTTAATTACTACACAGTAGTGTATTAAAATATTTGCACTAGTGTTTATGATGTTTGTTGGATTAAATACCAATGTATTTGTTAACTGTAGAACAACTTGCATTGCTCTTGCATCAAACCCAAGAGTTACCCCTGTGATGTTACAGAGGCTCCCGAGCCTGGAGAGCAGATTTAATTGTTGTGCATTTGGGACAGTGTTTGGAGAATTTGGAAGGATTCAGGAGGCAGGATACAGTCAGAGGGTACAGGGAGAGTGTGAATGGACAGTTTAGTAATCTTTCTTAAAGGACTGGTACGTTCCTAAATACAAAATAGTGAGATCTCTGTGTCCAGCTTAGCTGAGCATCTTCTTGGCTATTTAGCATTTGGAGGGCTAAAGGGATCTGTGGAGATTCCCACAGCCACACTAGGATGTGCTCATGTTCACAATCTACTGCAATTTCTTCTCTGAAAGCCTAGATTAAAGCTGTGGGTGGTTATTTTCCTGGGTTTAAGATATTAAGCTTATGAAGTCAGTTAGATTTCAAACTAGAAGTGTGGTTACAATTTAACTGGAGTAGCAATTTAAATAGATTACCTTATAACTTAGACCCTTGAAGAACCCACCAAATTTCTCCCTCTTTTAAACTATGAGCAAGAGGCACATTTCTTTATTCTGTAACATATGTATTTTCTTGGTATGTGGTGAAGATCCTTTACTGTATTCATGTCATTGGTTTGTTAAGTGATAAAAATAGAAGACCACAATGTCTCTCTTTTCCAGGACAAAAATGTTTCAATATTTGTCTTCTCTTCTGGCAGCTCATTTAAAAATGATAAACAACCATCTTATCACTCTTTTCCTTTGGGCCCTTTTCCTCCAGATGAAAGAAAAAAATTCCACTATTCCGTTCCCAAAATGCTGCTTCTTCTGAGGAGTTCTTACATATGGTATTGTACATACATACTTAGTGCTGTGGTCCTGTGAGAGATGTTAGCAATTTATATCTCCATCTGCAATAAGTTATGACCACCTGCATCAGCTCAACCATGTGCTAATGTGCAAGCCTTCCTCCACTCCTGCTGCCTTCCCAGACTATCATTTATGGAGGGAGTCTAGTGCCTTTAGAGATTGATGTCAGCCTGTTACCTGTGGCCTTCATGAGAAATGTGGTCAGTCAGGGGACCATCCACCCCAACAGAAGGGGTGGGTTAACCTTTGGGGAAAAAATGTGATGTGTTGGTGATTAGTTTGGGGGAAAAAAAAAATAAAAGGAGCATCAATGTTCATCATCTGAATGACTTCTTACAGGCTGTTTAGAGACCTCTGCACAGCATCATGGTTCCTCTTGTTCTGCACATATTTGCGTGCTCTGTTTGTAGAGCTGCTAGATGGGGGCTCTATCAAAAAACCCAAAGCAATCACTTGTCATGCATATTTCTAGTTAAATCTAAGTTAAATTTTCATTTTAAACAACTTAAAATAAGATTGTAGCTTGTTGTCACCAAATGTTAAAATAAGTATTTAAAATCTCTACAGCAAGGAGTTGAAAGCTTGATGGAATGATAGTTTTGGAGAGCAGCAAGATTTCAATGTTTATTAAATCCAGCAATATTCCTTATAGAGTTACACTCTTTAGACTATTTGTTTTCTCAATTTCTTTTATCTGGAATTAAATGTGTCTCTGTATATTTGATTCTTCTCTGTCTCATTGTCAAAGGAGTAAAAGACATTATTACTGCTCAGTGAAAAATCATATTTTGTTTCATTTCCCCAATATCTTCCCTACAGATGTCTCAAAGACCTTTGATATTAGCGATGCAGCTTTGCAGCATCCTTGGAGACAGGCAGCATCATGATCAGTGTCTGAACAACAAGAGAAGTTGGGCAAAGAGAATTTAAATAACTTAACCAAGCAAACAAATAAGCTTGTGGCATAGCAAGATAGAGAATGCAGGGCTGTTTTATTAGAGGAGAACTGCTAATTTTTAATTTTATTTTCCCTTGGCAAATATTTCCCCAAGCAAAGCAATTGCAATCATTCTGAAAAGATTCACGAGTTTGACTGGGATTTGTGGAACAGTTTTATCTAAAAGTTAAAAAAACTTGATTCCTAAGTGCTGAAATGAACCTTTTTGCCCTGGAGAAGGGAAGGAGGGCTCATGGCTCTGGGGCTGCAAGTGAGGTTTCTGGCCTCTCAGGCAGGCAGCACAAGTGAATCTTGTAATTCCACTCTTGCACTATTACATTATGACAACAGATTTGTATGGTGCAGTTCTTTGCTACTTCCATTTTCCAGAAAGAATGTCTAAACAGGCTGGCTTTGAAATATCCCTAATGAAGCAGTTAGACTAAGTGCTAGAAAGCTGGAGAGAAGTGTTTAAACTCTGTCAAACAGAGGAGAAAAAGAAATGTAGATTTTTTTTTTTTTTTTTTTTTGGCTTGACCAAAAAATGACATGAGTTTTGCCACCTGAATGCAATTTTTGGTTTGTTTGCTATAAAAATTGTTTATAAAGTTTTGTTCCTAGGTTTTAGTCATATGTACTTTCCTTTACAGCTTCACCTGGCTGCATTATACTTAGAAGCATATGCCACGTTGCAGTGAGTTGGTTTTGTTATTAATTCTGAAAAAACAGCATAAAAATTTTTGACTTATGTCACCTGATTGGGATAGATTATTCTGAAAATATATTAGTTACTGTTTCTGAGTGTATCTGTAAGGGTTAGCCAGGTCTTACACCTGCAGCTGGACCTTGTCACCTCTTTGGAATCTTGAATAAATTTTCAAAAACAGAATTATGGCTAGTGTTTTGTGGATAGGGTAAGCCAAGGCATTTGGGAAGTTGATTTAAGTCTGTTAAAGGAATGAGAGAAGGGTGTGTTTTTCTATTGTTCCATAGATATTTGGTGAATTGCATAAGTTGTTGCACAACTGGAAGCAAACTCATGAAGTTTCACTGTTCATTTATCGCTAACTGTATAGCTAATCATTACAGTCATTAAATATTTTCCCTATTTATACCAGTCCTGTTGTGAGATCTCAGCTTGATTTCCAGACCTTGCATATTAGTACAAGGTTACTGAGGTATATAAGAATTACTTTGGAAATCTAATTATTTTCCCTGCTCAAATAGTAGAACATACTGCAGTGCTGAAATTTGAGAGAAATTCACAGCAGATAATTTAAGAGATTTTTACCCCTTTCTCTGTGCAAATGTTTTAAGCATCTTTTGCAGCAATTTTCTTGCCTACTTTTTCATATTATGCAGATATTTCTGTGTGAACAAGTTCAGGCCAGTTGATTTTTAACAATCTGCTCCATGTAGATGACATTCACATTGGTTTTTTTACCAAGACTGTCTGGCAATCTGCTCTTTTCTAATTCTAATGCAGTGTTGTAAATGCTTTAGTATAGGGGCTTTGTTCTACCAGGCTAAAGAAGAAAGAATAAGTAGAAGATGAGTTAACGTTGGAAGTTTGATTTAATATTTCTTCCTGGTTCTGTCCAAAGAAAAAGTATAGGACATGTGGACCCAGTGTTCAAATTGTCATGATCCTTTTCTGACTCATGGAGAAAGATATGATTTAAACTCACTAGCTTTCAGGAAACCTGAGTTTCCTTTCTCTTCTATATTTATGCCATCTGATTGCACGTGCACTCTTTCACAGGACCCTGTTTGAAAGATTTGTCAGATCCTTGACCAGGTTATTTAATTCCCCTGGGTGCCTGATCTTTGAAGGCGGGTATAATTTTCTTAATACCTGTATCCCCAGATCAAGAGCACAAGCTATTTCATATAAATATCTTTTCAAATTCTGCCTTTTTGGGAGCAGCTACATGCTTTGAAGTGTCTTTTTCCCATCTCAAACTGAATAAAGCTGCTTTCTTGGGCCTACAAGCAACCTGAAGTGAGTTCACTGACCTTCCCACTTGTAAATGGTATTGTTGTGTTTATATTTGTCATAGCAGTTCCTTCTTCAGTGCTTAAAAGAACTTTTGTACTCTCCTTTTTTTTTTTTGAAACAGTTTTTAAAGGAAGTTAAAAATGACCAGCACTAAAGGGAGGTAGTAGCAATAAAATCCCAAGGTTCAGAGTTACAGTATTATTTTAGCTAAGGAATTTTGAGAGAATTTAAATGTTAAATCATGCCCAAAGGCTACATCTTTTGTCATCTTGGATCTGGAAACAGTCAAACAAGTAAGCTGAAGAGTATGAACAGAGGAAAGAAGTAACAGAGTTGTGAAGGATCTTGGAAGGAGCTTAGGTGTTAGGTGGAATGGCTTTGGACAGTGATGAAGGAGATTTGGCAGGCATCAAAAGGTAGTGGGCTGTATTTACTGAACAGCAGTTCAACATGTTGTACATATTGGTTGTGTTAGTAACAGGTTGAGGTGCTACCTGACAAGTAAGCACTGGGGAAAATACAAATGTCACCATTTCCATGTTGTGCTGCTGCTGTCTTTTGTGGTTCTGAGGTTCATAAGTTTGGAAATAACTCAGTGAAAGTTTTTATACAGCTTTACTAGGAATCTCTTTTGGCATTGTCGGAGTCCCAGGGTGAATCACAGAGGGGTTTCTGACTAGCCCACAGAGACGAGATGAATAGTTCAAGACAAAAATGGATGAGTACTCTGTGTCCAGTGTTCCAATAACAATGATTGTTTCTCTTGCTTCATGTGGCTTACAATTTAAATACACTATCCTAAAAAGTTTTGTTTCATTTTTATAGAACAGAAAGAGATGTTTAGGGATTTGCATCTGAAGTTCATGCAGAAAAGTGCTGGCACAGCTGGGAACTAAACTTTGAGATCCTCATTCCTAAGACTAGAGACTAAACTGAAAGACTATTCTCTCTGTGCTTACAGATCCTTCACTGATACAGATAAACGTTATGGCATGAAATACAATTCAGCTGATTTACATCGGTGGGGAACTGAACTTTTATAAGAAGATAAAACTTCAGAGTTTGATTATCCACTTGCAATCTATTTTGATTTCTAAATACAAGGACTGTAATCCAGCAGAGACAATGTCTATTACAGACTTAAATCCATCTTGTTTCATTCTATAGCTGTTCTATCTTGTCATGAGATTATACAGAGAGAAGGCTAGTTTTTGGTTTTTTTTTTTTTTTTTTTTTTTTTTTTTTTTTTTAGTCATACAACAGTCTGTTGGGTATTTGAATTCCATGCATGTGATGTGTCATACTGACATCTGCTAACCCTGTTAAGCTTGTTTCTTACAGAAAGACATACTATATGTGATTATGGACTGGGGGAAGAAAACTAACAAAAACACTGCAAAATTAATTGTAGGGCTATACTCAATGAACAGAAATGATAATGAAAAACTTGACATGGAAAAAGAAAATAATAGAGGGATGATAGCAGAATGGCATTTAAGAAGAGGTGAGATTTGATCTTTGTGGTTAAGAGTCAATTGCTGCTACTTTTAATGGTTCAATAGTATTAAGGTTCATCTATAAGGGAGGTTCCTCAATTGTCTGCACCTTTGAGAACACTGTAAAATAAACCTGAACATGAGGGACTGGCATATGTATTTTGGAATCTTTTGTACTATATTTAATTTATCATTTTACAGTGGTAGCCAGGAAAGGATCTGACTGAATTGTGGAGTGAGGGAAGATCTTCCCCGCTCCCCCACCCCCCCCCCCC